>JACXGI010004239.1:0-55288 GCA_016801175.1 Esox masquinongy
TTGGTAATGTCTCTGTTGTGCCATATTTTCTCCACTTGATGATGACTGTCTTCACTGTGTTCCATGGTATATCTAATGTTTTGGAAATTCTTTTGTACCCTTCTCCTGACTGATATCTTTCAACAATGAGATCCCTCTGATGCTTTGGAAGCTCTCTGCGGACCATGGCTTTTGCTCTGAGATGCAACTAAGAAAATGTAAGGAAAATCCTACTAGAACAGCTGAACTTTATTTGTGATTAATCAGAGTCATTTTAAATGATGGCAGGTGTGTAATGACTTCTATTTAACATGAGTTTGAATGTGATTGGTTAATTCTGATCACAGCCACATCCCCAGTATTAAGAGGGTGTGCACACTTATGCAACCAGGTTATTGTAAGGTTTTTATTTTTCATTTTTCCCCCTCGAAGATTTCAGTTTGTTTTTCAATTGAATTGTTCACATTATAGGTCACATTAAAAGTGGAAAAAGTTCTGACATGATTTATCTTTGTCTCATTCTTTTAGATCACAAAAACCTGGCATTTTCACAGGGGTGTGTAGACTTTTTATATCCACTGTATAAATGATATCATTTTTTATTGCATACACTTCAACACCTACAACATATTTTGTTGTACTTACAATATGTTTCCCTCCTCTCAGGAAGACGCATGCTGCTCCTAAACTCATGTCTATATGATAAGGAAATAGAGCTTTGCAAAGTTATTTTTCTTTAACCATTAAAGATGCATTCCAGGATTTTTGGTCACCGGTTGTAAAAGTGGCACTGTCATGCCAAAATGGGTCCCTTTAAATTGTATCATTTCTGTACCAATTTGTGCCCCATGTCATCAAAACCACTCACTTTTAAACCGGAAATGTAATGGCAAACTGAGATATGATAGTGATTCAGCTTATAGTTTATGCCAATACAGTATATTCAACATATTACACATCCAGCTTAAAGTTGGAGGTTTAAAAAAAATAGTTATTCTCAAAAGTCCCAGACTGCATCTTTAAGTATTTGGCATCATTCCGGGGGACAGGATTAGTCAGCACATAGTAATCTGTTTTTGTACTCTACCAGATTTAATATTGACTTACACTTTAATATTTTAAGTACATGTTCGTCCTTTGAGTGTTTGTACTTCATACTTTGTTCTATTTATTTTGCGCCTCTGTGCTCACACACACACATGCATGCGTGAGCATGTTTAGCGAGATACGTTTTTCAAAAATAAAAATAATTAAAAGCATGCATTGATACTACAATTACAGTATATCCATTGTTTCCATTCCATTTGGTAAGCTTTTTAAATCTGTTAATTACTATTTAATTCAAATGAATCCACAATGTATGAGTGTCAGTGACTGAACACACATTCTGTGACAAACAAGCCAAACTAATGCATGCAAAAGCATCATGTTTATCTGCAAATCTGTACTTTAATAACAGAATGGTGTACAGTATATTCGTGGTACCTTTTTCTTTTCCGTTTCGGTCAAGTTGGTGCATTAGTATCCCCTTGGTAAGTGATGAGTAGAAATCTTTGTTCTTTCTCTCTTCGCCTCTATTCCCTGTTTGTTAACTTTCAGCAGTCTGCCCTGCTTCGTTGCCTGACTGACCAGCACTGTTGAATGCTGTAAAGTCGGTTACAAGGTGGTGATGTTTCTGAGATCGCATTCAGGGGGAGGGGTGTATGACTGACAGGAGGATATAGGTGGGGGTTTGGGCTGCTGGTGATGGATTATCTAATTGTCTGTACCATTAGTAAGCTCTGGCCCTTATGTCAGAAAATAAGTCACCGTACAATGAAAACAATCCATAAATTCATTAATTAACATTAAACACTGTTGAATTATTTGTTTGTCTTTTCATGCATGTATGTGTACTTCAACATATCATTAATTTATTCAGGTGGTCGTGGTTAAGACACTCACCCACAGTGACTTACAGGAGCAATTAGGTAGGGTGCCTCGCTCAAGGGCACTTATTTAACTTGTCAGCTCAGTATTCAAAGCCACAACTTAATCTACCAGCTTTAATCTAACGCTTAACAACTATTCTATAGTATTTATTTCTCCCCAGCAAAAATTGGACTCTGTGGAAACACCTTTTTATATACCATTACAGATCCACAGATGTCACAATCTCGATTGCATGCGAAACTACCCTCTCCTAACTAGACAAGAGGAACTCTTGTAGACTCAGCCCTAACTTGATATTTCACCTTTGGTTCCCAAGACAAAGAATAAGTTTCCAGCCCTCCCTCTTATTAGAGGCGGAAATGTCTCTCTCTCATACAGTTACCAAAATACTTGAATGTTAGTTTGATTAACTCTGATTGGAATGCGTTCTCTGATTTGGTTCGTGTGTTAGTCAATGATTTATTTTGAATGGATATGTATGTGGTTTTCAATGGGTCATTTCCTGGTGCCCGGTGTCCATAAAATGCAGTGAGAATAATCCTTTTTCTCCCTCCCTTTCTCTCACTGACATTGAAAAATAAATCTATTTGCCTATGTGATACCTATCTATTTGTCTTTCTTGCAATCAGTGCTAGCTCTAGCCTTTTGGGGGCCCCAAGCAAAATTTGATTTGGGGCCCCCTCTCCCCTATCGGACGTATGCCCCCTAGCAGTCAGGGGCCCTAAGCAACCGCTTGTCACTTATGCCTAGAATCAGCCCTGCTTGCAATGATTCATGTTGCTTGCTTGCATTAGATACGGCTTAATAGGACTTGTGAATATGTTTGCACAGCCCTATATGGATTTCATATGAATTACATATATGAAAATGTTTATTTTACTACAGTCATGTGACAATACTGTTCATCAGCTACAGCTCAGCATTCAACACAATAATACGCTACAAGCTCATCACAAAGTTCTGGACCCTGGGACTGGACAAGTCCCTCCGCAACTGGATCCTGGACTTCCTTACTATTCGGGGAGAAAAAATAGCAATGTTGTGTCATTTTCTTTCGGTTAATTCATAAAACATATTACAAATTGGGTGCTTTGAATCCTGATGCTGATTGGCTGATGGCCCTGGTATTTAAGACTGTGTATCACAGGAATGACATCACATCACTTTTTACTGCTTTAATTACATTGTTACTGGTTTATAATTGCAATGAGGCATGTTCAATTCCAATGAATATGCTGTGTGAGGTGGCTAATAGGGAGTTGTGGATGGTGGATGGGCGGTTAAGCTGCCAATGTTGTGAGTTTGAATCCATAAATCCATATATTTTTAGTACATGTGCTTTGAAAAGCCTATTTAGCTTTCACTTAACCATTCAACCTTAAAAGGTAATTGAAACTTGTGATGTTTTGCCTTATGTATTTCACAATAAATAAGAAAACTCCCCCAAGCAAGAAAATGAAAATACCCAAAGTTAACTCCAAAATACCCCAGAACACAAACGAACAAGTAGAATAGTTTATGTAAACATCCTAGTATTAATTTTGTTTGTCTATTGTCTGAAAAAAATACGCTGGCTCCAATTGGCCAAAATCATGTATATATTGAAATATCAATATCACTACAATGGGGAAAAAAATACCCCGTTTTTCCCAGAATTTCAAAATATCCCATTTGAAGTAGGGCCCTGCAGCAACCCATTGGACCCGGGACAGTTGATGTCGAGATATGTCCTTCAAAGCACATTCAATGTTGTTCTGGGTCTTATCAGGCTGCTCGCAAAACCAGGAAGTTTTGTGGGTGGGGGAGTGTTAATTTGGGTAGTTTTGTGTTGGCACAGGACATTAATGTATTTTATAAAACAAGTCATGACACATTAACTAAATAATTTCTAATAACACAGACGTTACCAAAATCATTACAACTCTTACAACTAAGTTGTATCTTGGGCAAATTCATTTGGAACATGAGCAAAATAGCTGACACAATTGTTCAAATTTAATGGATCAGAACTGGGCTGCATGTGTAAATTAATTGACTGCTCTTCAATGCAACTGATAGCCCAGGCTCTAGGTCCTAGGTCAAAGAGGAAATATGCTCATCTAATTAAATGTTCCAGTTGAATCAACTTGCCCAATAAAAAAAAAAAAGTTATTGCGTTTTCAAGTAAATTTGCAAATATTATTGCAATAAAGTTACACACATTTTTAATTAACTGTAATTTTCTTGGCCTTTTGTGTTCATAGTTTGTTATAAGATTGTTTATCTGTGTATTGGGTATAAGACTGTATAAGTCTTGTAATTTTTTGCGTTTGGAGATACAGCTGACTTCTGTGCACCTTAACGTTTTGTTATTTTCTTTATGACCTTTACTGTTCAGTCGAGATATTTACCTCTTGCCTGTGAGGATACGGAAAAAACACTCCTTCAATTGACTCCTCCGTCCTTATTACAAAGCCTGACATTAGTGTATAAAATTGAGTTCAGGCACATGTTCAGGCCCATTCATCAGATGGAAACACTTCTTCTCCACTTCTTCTCCATAAACACACACACACACACACACACACACACACACACACACACACACACATCACTCCCCTTCTTGGCTTTCATGGCAACCCCCATGGGAACTTTCCCCAACAGAATCTTTCCCCCACGAGAACCACACCTGTTGGCATTCTCACAAACAATCGCAACATTGTTTCAATAATATATAGAACTTTTCTCACAGCTCTGCTATATAAAGCTTTTTTGAGGCCTTGCTCACAATTCATTTTGTGGAAGCACAATGACCAAACGATATACTGTATGTAAGGTTCTTGATCTTATCTTTGATCATATACCTTCCTTGAACTCCATCCTCAGCTGGATTGGTGAGAGATACACAAGGGCCAGAAGCAAGATCTACAGCCGACCAGAGACAGAAGAGACAAAAGGAAGAGATACAATCTGTGTGCACCAAGAGATGTCGAAACGAGCATTATGTGCCATAAATGCAGTGTATATATTTGCAAGGCACATGCAACAACTAACACGTATTGTCCAACATGTGCATGAGAACACACAAAATGTAACCACCATTGATTGATGTATTGTGAACATTTTAATGTTTTTGTTATTGTTAGTAATACTGTTATTTTCCTGTTGTTCTTTAGTGTGTTCTGACATTAATTTTGTGATATGGTATAGATTCCACGTGTCATTTTGGACCTGTGTTTTTTTTTACTATTAAAATCATACCGGTCAGTTTTGACCGGGAACACAACAGATGTTATTTTGTGCCACTATTTAACATTTTTTAATGGTTTCAAAACAAATGTCCTTGACACAAAGTAGTTTGTGATAAATTGCACAAAATGTTTCATCTGAGTATTTGTTATAGTCAAAATAATACATACATAATGCTTTTTTTTTTACTCAAAAACAAGTTGTGTGAGCCCAAGTCAATGAGCCCTACAGGCAATAAATAGCAAATAGAAGTTCAAAACATGTAATTTTCACAAGAACTAAAGCTGATACAAAGATCTAACACAACATTAGGTGATAATGTATGTACAGCTCCGGAAAAAATTAAGAGACCACTGCACCTTTTTCTTTCCTTTCCAAAAAAGTTGAAAAGGAAGGTTTTGAGTGAGGAACAGAAACGTTCAATTTGCAGTGTTCTCTTAATTTTAACCCTTCTGTTCCTCACTCAAAACCTTCCTTTTCAACTTTTTTGGAAAGGAAAGAAAAAGGTGCAGTGGTCTCTTAATTTTTTCCGGAGCTGTATTATTATGGATTTATATTGAGCTATAAAAGGTGGCGGCGTTTTGGACTGGAAACACAAAATGAATAAACATGAAACGAACACAACAGTAGGGTTAATGAAAGGACACCAATATGAAAAAGATATTTGATGAGCAGAGACACATGAGAAATAAACATATGACTGGTGGAAATCTGTCCTTTGGTCTGAGAAGTCTAAATGTGAGATTTTTGGTTCCAACCGCCGTGTCTTTGTGGGATGGAGAATGGGAAAACAGATGATCTCCGCATGTTTTGTTCCCATCATGAAGCATGGAGGAAGTATGATGATGTGGATGTACTTTGCTCTGTCTGTGATTAATTCAGAATTCAAGACAAACTCAACTAGTACACCTACAGTACCACAGCATTTCTGCAACGATACACCATCCAATCTGGTTTGCACTTAGTGGGACTATCATTTGTTATACAACCGGACAATGACCCAAAACACACCTCCAGCCTGTGTAAGGGCAATTTGACCAAGATGGAGAGTGATTGACTGCTGCATCAGATGACCTGACTTCGAGAATCACAGCCTCACCCCAATTGAGATGATTTTGGATGAGTTGGTCTGCAGAGTGAAGGAAAAGCAGCCAACAACTTCTTCAACTCTTTCAAGACTGTTGCAAAAGCATTCCAGTTGACTATGGTTGAGAGAATGCCAAGAGCCGTCATTAAGGCAAGGGTTGGCTACTCAGAATAATCTAAAATTAGCAACAGATTGCACACCTGAAAAGAAATGACCAGGTGCAAGAAAAGAATATAAAACGGAATATCAAAACGGAAAATAGTCTCGCACACTGATAATGCTTACACATGTTATAATTTATAAAAAATTGCAATGTTTCTGTCAAAGCCCTTCGTCAGGCAGGTCTTTGACTCAGAATAATCTAAAATATAAATGTATTTTGATTTGTTTAACAATTTTTGATTACTGATTTCATGTGAGTTATTTCATAGTTTTTATGTCTTCATTGTTATTCTAAATATGGAAAACAGCAGAAATAAGAAATACCCTAACAGGGGTCATCAACTCTGGCCCTCAAAGCCAGTTCTACTCCATTTTTGCATTGCAACCCTCTAACCAGGGACTTATTTAGACCTGAGACACCAGGTGGGTCCAATTAACAATGAGGTAAAACAGAAAACCAGCAGGCTCCGGCCCTCATAGGGTAAGTGTTGATGATTCCTGCTAGAATGTGTAGGAGTGTCTAAATCTTTGACTGGTACTATATGTGAAAATGTTAAAGCAGCAATTTGAAAAGATTCTCAACTGTTGATAAAGTCATTGGGCAAATTGTTATTCCTTTCACCATCTGTATAACCCAATGGTTGCATTTTTGCTTTCAATACCCAATTTTCTTTCATAGATTCCTGATATTGGTACTGTTATTGAATGTGTAGTGCCTAAAATGTAGCTAAATGTAATCCTACTAATTTTTACAGAGACCAGAGAAGAGGATATTTGCTATATATATATATAGCAAATATTATACTTGGAGCGACAATACGAAGTATGTTGACTATACATGAGATACAGGGCAAAAGAGCTTTGTAAAAGAAGTAATGTTTTTGCACAAATGGATTGTTGCTGGGGTGCAGTATAAAGCAAAAGAGTCTCTGCACACTCAGGATCATTTCAATTTAAAAAGCTGAGCTATCTTGGCCCAGGGTGGTCCAGAGGTTTAAGTCACTCTCTCCGGTGCAGTTGGACTGCCCATAGCACTTTCAGTAATCCCTCTGTATTTCCTCACTATCTCTACCCAATAACCTAAAATGCCTAAAATAATTTGAATTCAGATTTAATTAATATTTTACCTTTTAGACAACATTTTGTTTTTATTATTCACTATTATTGTACTAGATAAGTTGACTGAGAACACATTCATTTGTAGCAACGACTCAGGGCATTGTTGCACGAGGAGAGAAATGGATAAATGAACGGATTTGAAGCTGGGGATAATAAGGTAGCCATATTGCTATGGGGGCCAGATTGGAAATTTGGCCATGACACAATGGTTAACAACCCCACTCTTACGAGCAGTGGCATGGGATCTTGAGTGACCTTCAGAAAGTCAGGACAATGGCCCATCCAAAAGATGGCGCCCTATGCAAGGCAATGTCCCCTCTACTGCCCTTGAGCATTGGAATTTGATCATTAGACCAGAGAGAAGAGTGCCCCCTAATGGCTCTCCAACACTACTTCCAGCAATATGTGGTCTATGATCCAGGGACTAACCATCACCAGCTATGCTTAACTATTAATATTTATGAAGCACTAAACAATAACATTTTAAATACTACATGCTTTGAGTGAGGTATAGACATTGTTTACTTAAATAAATCCTGCATCAACTCTAGAATGCAATTGCCAGGATAATTTCACAAAAATAATTAAAAAAACACATCGCCCCTTTTATTTAACTTCAAATGGCTGCTTGTCCAATATAGAATTTAAATTACATTTATTCTGCTTACCCAAGGGTGATCAACTTCTTGTGAACTATACACCAGCACATAATCTATGATTAACAGACACATAAAGCATGGTCATTCCATTTCACTATTGAAGGAACTGAAAAATGTCAATTCTATGTGTATTTACCTCTCTCTTGCATTTTCCTTACTCCTGTCTGCATCTTCAATCTCCGGAGAATTTTTATCTTGGATACTTGTACTGTAATAGTAATACTCTCTTTGTATATTAAATTCATTTGTAACATTAATTCATTGACTATTTGGAATTAATCTAAAACTGGCCAAAATCCAGTCCCTTCACTATGCTTTCTCCTATGTAGCCCCTTAAGCTCTACCTACACATCTTAAATAACCAAGGTAAAAACAACAACTGAAGACATAACTATTTTGTCCAGCTTTTAATGTTTGATTGCTTAATTTTCTCGAAGTCCGTAATTTGTATAAGTTGGTGATGTTTTAATATTTTGTTATTGTCTATTCTTGTTTTTGCCAGGCCACGTAAGCGAAGCCGGCCAAGAAGAGCAAATGTCTTTTAGTGAGTGAGTGAGTGACTGACTGACTTACTACCCCTTGTTAAATAACGTAGTGTTTAGAGATGCGGACTCTCACGCAAGGGACCAGTGTTAGCTTTGACAGTGTAAAGTTCATCTTCAGTCTTGCTAGCAATTGCTCAATTCTTATGACTATTCCAAGTAGTAAGTAGATACTAGTAGGCCTATTCCTGGCTAATAAGCTGTTAAAATGCCCAGTGGCAATAGCAATACATTTCATAGATGCTATTTGTGGTTGAAGTAAACTTAATAAGAAAAGTTAATCAGTTCAACACAATGCTTAATGGTGTCCAGCACTGATGGTTGCTGATGATGGGCCTCTGTACGCATATGTAGATATTCCATTACAAATCAACTACAATAGTCATTTAAAACATTAACAGTGCAATTCCAGCTACAATAGTCATTTACAACATTAACAGTGACTACACTGTTTTTCAGATCAATTTGATGTTATTTTAATGGACAGAAAATTTGCTTTTCTTTGGAAAACAAAGACATATATCTAAGTGACCCCAAACTATTGTATAGTAGTGTATATCAATCTGGGTTTAGGGCAGGGCAAGGTACTCTGATGGCAACCACACTGATTGTAGATTATATTACAAGAGCGCTTGACAAAAACCGTGCTGTGCCTTGTTTAAAGACCTATCAAAGGCATTTGACACAGTAGATCACTAATTTTTAATTGGCAAATTGAGGTCATTAGGTGTTAAGTGTTAATGCCTGATTATGGTTTCAGAACTATCTAAGTGATAGAACACAGGCTATTTTTACAGAAGGGCTACAATCAGAATTTCTTGAACTGCACAGAGGTGTGCCACATGGTTCAATTTTGGGTCCTCTGTTATTCACGTTGGACTTGATGTAACAAATTGCAACATTCATTTTTATGCAGATGATACAGACCTATTCCACAGCACCCTCTAAAAATCAAGGCATTGCCAATTGCCAGTCTGATTTCCAAGCATTACAGAAGTCCCATTTAGGTCTTAAATTCATGCTAAATGCAAAAAAAAAAAACAATCACATAATATTTTATAGATCGCATAACTTAGATCTAAGTTGCTGAGTTAATAAAGAAATTGAAAATCAAAATAGGAGTCCTATATCGGAATAGGGCCTGCCTATTGATTATAGGAGAAAAATAGTCAACCATTATGTTTGTTTTGTACTATGGGGATATAATCTATATGCTTCTACACTTAAACCATTAGATGCTGTCTATGCCCTTCGATTTATATCGGGGGATAGCTATAGGAGTCATCATTACACTTGGTATGAAAAGATGGGATGGTCCTCTCTTTACGTAAGAAGAGAGAAGCACTCTCTTTTGTTTATTTTCAAGGTACTCTTGTGACCCCGAACTTTTGAACGGACTGTACATAACTTTTGTTCTATGCGTCAATGCAATCAGCGTCAATGCAATCAGTTAGGTACAATGCTGCTTGAAAGTTTGTGAACCCTACAGGGATAGTTATTATTTTGTATATTTTTAAATGGACTCATAAAATCCTTATCTAAACCGCAATTCATAATAAAGACATTCCAAATAAAGGACCCAAACAAAAGCAAATGATATAGTGCTTGGCACTGTATACAATCTATAAAGTTAACAAAATATAGCGCCTCCCTCAACATCCGAAGAGTGATCGAAAATAATTAATATTAAGGCAATAGAACTTATAAAAAATATCAAAACAGTTTTGATTTAGACAAATTTATTTAGATAAAGCATGTGAGCGGATGTAAATGTAATTGAATGCAATTGGTCAACTTCACAAGTCTGAAACCTCACATCATACTGGTACTGTCTTTGATGGACTGGCTATTCTCACTCAGCTCCACCATCTTCTTGAAAATAACTGATAATTGGATGTCACGTGATCAATTTCCGGAGATATGATTTTGATTAGTTGAAGTCCCCCCCGCTGGTTGGATGTAACAGCTTCGTCCACCCTAAATTTCGCTACTTCTAGTTATACATTTTCCTACTGATGCCTAAGAAGTAGTAGAATACTTTGCCAGCAATATTATGTCTTTCTGAAAAGTAATCAAGCTCTATCGAAATGCAATAGAGGCTATATTTCAAAAAGTATTCATGGCCCTATTCTATTTCAAACCTCAAAGATGGCCTAATTCCATTTCAAACTACCGTAATGTGGCACTTATTTTGCACTTTATAAAGAGCGACATACATTGTGGTTTGGGAAACAGACATAAGTCCGTCGTAACAAAGTCCGTCTTAAGGCTACGTGCATCGTTAAATCGTTTTAAGGGCCACGTTATCGTTATCACGTTACCAGGGTCCAGACTGTGTATATGCTATATGTTACTGGGACTTTGTGTGTCCACTGCCTTGACCCTTTCTCCTCTGCCGATCACAAATTATGAAAATTCATTTAAAAAATTCTGTTTGCATAAGCGATTTAATCCACGGCTTTAGCGTGATAGGAACTTGTACAGATTTCATTATCATTTTGGTTATTGCACCGCTGGGGCGGCAGCTGTTGAGGTTGCATAAGGCTTAATTAGGTTAGAGAGGTAAGAGAGAGGAGGGAATGAGGGTAGGGGTGAACAGGAAGAGGAAAATCTGAGTCCTGTGTGACAAAACAATCCCATCATAAAAGCTAAATTATCTGATACTACAGTACAATTAAGACAGGTGATTTTTCAAAAAGAAAAATACAAAATCACAATAATACAAAAACACCTATTTTCCTCAGTTCCTTAGGCTAATAAGCACCACCACCAATTTATCTTTAAGAGTTTTTCTACCCTCTGAATTGACGGAAAGACACCAAAGTGTTCATTTGTAGGGAAAATCGTAGTTAACTCACCCACACTTAGTAAACAG
Organism: Esox masquinongy; assembly: GCA_016801175.1. NCBI lineage: Eukaryota > Metazoa > Chordata > Actinopteri > Esociformes > Esocidae > Esox > Esox masquinongy. Next base: position 11,584 of record JACXGI010004239.1, read on the forward strand.
TTTATTATGTACAGACATCTAATGCCAGGTTTGACACTTGTTGCCTCCAGAACAGCCTGAACCTTTCCACATGGATGTTGGTCCATGCTGTTGTGCTGGCATCACACAGTTGCTGCAGATTCAACATCAGTACATTCTTGCAAAAAATATTCTGTTCCATCTTATCCTGAATATGCTCTATTGGGTTGAGGTCTGGGGACCGCAGGCCACTGAAGTAAACTGAACTTGCCGTCTTGTTTCTGGAACCATTCTGAAGCAATATGCTTTGTAACATGCAACATTATTTACTGGAAATATGTGATGAAAAGTAAACTGTATAATGTGATGAAAAGTAAACTGTAGCCATGACGGGATACACCTGTTAGTAACAATGGTGAGAAAGACTGCGAGTTCAAATGTTGCTGTGATGGGATGAAACATGGGCCAGGAAAACATTCCTGTGGTTAGACAGGGCTATCTAAACATGCACATGATATTAATTAGATTTAAGTAATTTTTTTTTAAAATGTTTTTTTAAATGATATTACTAAAATGACACATATATTTTCCAAGAAATAATGCATATTTAGGTGACAATAATATACAAACAATACCCCATCCAAAACATATTTTTATGAATTGTGCTAATTTGAAAATAAACACGGAAATAAGTATTTAGACCCTTTATTCAGCACTTTGTACAAACATCTTTGTAGAAGCACCTTTGTAGAAGTGCCTTTGGCAGCAAACACTGATTTGAGTGTTTTTGGGTATGACTGTACCAGCTTTGGACACATGGACCTGTCCAGAAGCCACTCCGGCATTGTCTTGGCTGTGTGCTTCGGGTCATTGTTGAGCTGACCAATGAATCTTCTACCCAGTCTGAGATCCTGTGTGCTCTGGATTAAGGTTTCTTCAAGGACCTCTCTGAAGCCCTAACCAAGGCCATTCTTGCCTGGTTTAGCCAGACCACCAGCTCTAGATAAAGACTTAGTGGTTCCAAGCTTCTTCTATTTCACAGTGATGAGAAAGGAGATCTACGCATTGACACAATTTAATGCAGTCTACAGAGTTCTTTAGACTTCATGGCTTGGTTTTGACTCTGACATGCACTGTGAAGAATTAGACACGCATATGCCTGGCAATATCATGTATAATCAATCGAATTTGCCACACATGTACCCCAATTAAGCTCTAGAGACTTCTCAAGGATGATCAAATGACACAGGATGCATCTGAATTTGGAGTATCATGGCAATGGGTCTGACTATTTATGTTAATTTGTAATGAACAGTCACAGATGTGCAAATCATTTAATTGAAAATAGTACAAAGACAACATATCACATGTTAAAACTGAGAAAAATACATGTCCATTTTAAATTTGATGCCAGCAACACGTTTCAAAAAAGAAGGGACAGGGGTATCTACACCACTGTGTTGCATCACCTTTTCTTTTAACAATACTCTGTAAGCATTTGGGAACTGAGGAGACCAATTGCTGTAGTTTTCAAAGTGGAAAGTTGTCCCATTCTTGCTTGATATATGATTGCAGTTGCTCAACAGTTTGGGGTCTCCTTTGCTGTATTTGTGATTTCATAAGGCACCAAATGTTTTCAATAGACGACAGGTCTGGAATGCAGGCAGGCTAGTTTAGCATCCAGACTCTTTTACTACAGAGCCATGCTGTTGTGATACGTGCAGAATGTGGTTTGGCATTCTCCTGCTGAAATAAGAAAGGCCTTCCCTGAAAAAGACATTGTCTGAATGGCAGCATATGTTGCTCCAAAACCTGTATATATTGTTCAGCCATTTATAGTGCCTTCACAGTTGTGCAAGTCACCCATGCCATGTGCACTAAGGCATCCCCATACCATCACATATGCTGGCTTTTGAACAGTGCACTGACAACAAGCCAAATGGTCCCTCTCCTCTTTAGCCCGGAGGACATGGCGTCCATGATTCCCAAAAAGACTCAAATTTTGATTAATGAATCCACAAGAAAGTTTTCTACTTCGCCTCAGTCCATCTTAAATGAGCTCATGCAGTGATGCCCACTACAGAATCGTGTTTGTTTTTAATGCAGTGCCGTCTGAGGGCCCAAAGATCACAGCCATCCCAGTATTGGTTTTCACCCTTGTCCCTTGCATACAGAGATTACTCCAGATTCTCTCAATCTTTTAATGATATTATGTACCGTAGATGAGCGCCCCAAACTCTTTGCAAAGTTACATTGTGATACATTATTCTTGGTTTGTGGCACTATTTGCCTGCGCAGTCTTTCACAGAGTGGTGAACCCTTCCCCATCTTCAATTCTGACAGGCCGATCCTCCCTGGAACAATCTTTTAACACCAAATCATGTTACTGACCTGTTGCCAATTGATCAAATTAGTTATATTGTGATATTCCACCAGGTTTAGTTTTTTAGTACTACATAACATTTCAAGTTTTTTGGTGCCTCTGTCTCAGCTTTTTTGAAACGTGTTGCTTGCATCAATTTCAAAGTGAGCATGTATTTCCCAAGAAACAATAACATTTCTCAGTTTCAACATTTAGTATGTTGTCTTGGTATCATTTTCTATTGAATATAGGGTTTAAACAAATTTCACATCGTCGCATTCGGCTTTTCTTCACATTTTACACAGTGTCCCAACTTTTTGGGACACAGGGTTGTACACAACAAATACATTTTCTGTAGTATGAGCATAGAATGCTTTTAAAAACACTTACTGTACATCATACATATCTAATACCTATTCTCAAATAGGCCTGAGGGCTATGAATCTTGTATGAAATGTTAAAGGGGCACAGTTTAGGAACCTGCTTCAAATGTTTTAAAGACTGAATATCAACAAAAACACAACTTGTTCAGGAAAGGAAGATGAGGAGGAGACAAGACTGGTTTAAGGTGAGAAGGATAATACAGCGAGAGTCTGAAGACAGAATGAGGAGATGACAACTCAATGCAAACTGACATACGGACCAGTGAGAATGTTTAAATGGGGAATATTTCAGGCACTGACAACAATTTTGTAGAAAAATTGTATTTAAAACAGTAACTTTAAACCTTAACTGCAGATGCTTACTGGTAATTTTTGCTCATATTATGCTAGTATTACAGTAAAAATCTTACATATGGCCCCTTGAGAATACACTACAACATATTACATTACAAATTTGTTAAGACATACATTTCCTTTAAATACCTAAAATAATGTCACGGCTGAGGTTGTGGTAGGACACAGGCGCAGAGTCGAAATAATGGGTGTAATCCATGTTTAATCAAAAAAAAGGGGAAGACAAAAACCAAAACAAAAGCAGCAACCAGTGACATGGGGTATCCAGTGGAAAGACAAAACCAAAATGAACCACACTGGGTGTGGCCACACAGAAAACATAAATAGGGTCCCCAATTGGAGGCAACGATCTACACCTGCCTCCAATTGGGGAGACCAAAAGGATCGGAGGTGGCTAGAGGTACCACCTTCCGTCTTGTCCTGACTATGGCCCTAGCCCAGTGCAAAGATGGCTAGGGGCATAGCCAGGACAAATAATAATAATAATATCAAACAATAATAAAAGATAATAATATCATTATTAGCAAATGCAGTAGCAAAACAGCAAACAGAGAGAAAAAACATGGAACAATGAACCATGACAAAGGACCGTCTATAATCTATAATTTAAAGGGACAATTAGCAGCTGCTACAATGAACGTCTTAGACTTACATGTACACCACCGGTCAACAGTTTTAGAACATCTCAATTTTTTGTTTTTATTGAAATTCACATAGTTTCATGTCATAATATACTCTGAAATTAAAGCATAGAACAAATAAAAAATTAGAGACCAAAAATAAATGATGGAATCATTTTATGTAACAAAATGTTATCTTCATTTTTGACTAATCAAAGTAGGCTATTATGTTTTGCAAACATAATAGCCGAACACACTCGTGGCACTCTTTCTACCATGGAAATCACATATTTTTTGGAAAGTTCTTCCCAACAATGTTGCAGAAGTTTCTACGAATGGGTTGCACTTATTTGTTGCTTTGCTTTCACCCTTCTGCCCAGTTCATCCCAAACTAGCTCGATGGGGTTTACAGTAAGTCTCGAGATTGAGCTGGCCATTCCATGATTTGAAACCTACCGTCTTTTTTTCTTCTAATGTAGTTCTGACATTGCCTGGAGGTAAGTTTTGGGTCATTATCTTGCTTTAGGGTGAACCCCTGACCAACTGGGAGTACACCAGTGGGAGGATATTGCAAGGTGCTGCAAAATACTGTGGTAGCCGTTTTGGTTCAGGGTGCCACTCTCTCTGTGCAAGTCACCAACTCTGGATCCAGCAAAAGAGCCCCAGACCCAGGGGCAAAAATCTGATATCAACTTTGGAGGGGACAATTACATTAAATTTTCTCAAGAGCAATTATTGAGGGGGACACCAAAAGTAGTTCTGTAATACTGTTTTAGTTTGCGCCATTGGTTTGCTCACTACTGTAGCTCTGCAAATTCAGCTATTGTGAGTGTGAACCCTAAAAACATAAAACAATCTTACTGGATTAACCTCACAATAGCTGGCATTGAGTGCCTTTCAGATGGAACACTGTTACTTTGCCAGCTAAGGAACACTACATAGCATTGCAAGCTTCTCTCATTGACTCGAATTCAAACAGCTGCATACACTGGTTAATGATTCTGCAGCTTGCTAGCAAACATCAGCTAACCGCTAGCTAACATAAAGTGTGACCTGAAATTCAATGCAGCAAAAATGAAGGCTGGTGAAGGTTATAAATGTGTTTTATTGTACTGAGTGGTAGAAGTAAAGAAATGTCTAACCTATCCTTTGTTTGAACTACTTACTGAAAGCCAACCACTAACAACCGACTCTTTCAGATTCCCACACATGCACTGTACCTGTAGGATGTGCCACTGCTGAGGGCTGGGGGGCAATGGATCAAACCACTGTGGGGCAAAGTGCAGAGGGTCGCAATCTTTTGAAACTTAAAAACGTGCTATTGAGTATAGAAAATCAGCACAGGTGCTTTCATTGCATCATATTATAATTGACATTACATAGTTATGCTTGGAGTGATATATTGGGGGGGACAAATCATAGTTTTCTCCTGGATGGGGGGTCATGTCCCCCCCGTCCCCCCTGGGATTTCCACCTATGCCCAAACCATCACACTTCCTCCTCCATGTTTGACAGTTGGTGTCACACATTGAAGAACCATTCATTAGTCTACTTGACAGCGTACAAAAGCCCTGCGTGATGAACTGAAGATTTTGATCGGTTCATAAGACCTTCTTCCAGTCTTCAGAAATCCACTGGTGGTGCTTCATGGCCCGGGCAAGCCTCTTTGTTATTTTGCCATCTTAGCAATGGCTTTCTTTCGGCCAATCGACCTGCCAAACTTGTAGCTCAAAGTCTTCTCCTCACAGTTGAAACTGAGACTTTTTTACTTTGACCAGTGTTAAGCTATGCTTGAAGCTGTGGTCCTGTGACCCACCTATCACACAAGCTGTTGACTCTCAGAAATGTGGCATCTGATTCTGTTGTGGCTTTGGGTCTGCCAGACCTCTCCCTGTCAGAGTTTCCTCCTGTTTCAAGTGACTTTTGATGGTTTAGAAAACTGTGCTCACTGACACCTTGGCTTTCTTTACAATTTCACCAAAGACCTACACTTGAGGGTTATAATGGTCTGTCTGTCTTCCTTTGTTAATTGCCTTTTTCTTACCATTATGATAGCAATATACTACTTTTTGCAGAACAATACTTTCCAAAAAAGCTTAAGACAGTGTAACAATACAGTCTGTTCCAACACTGCTTCTATACAGACAGGGTTTGTAAGTAATCTACAAAGGCTGGGACCCCTGTAGGAATTGTTAGTATCAATTTGCAAGGCTGCAGAACTGCTGTAAGTTGTTAAGTCATTACTTCTTCCTTAAAAAGGCCTTTTTTATAACGCTGATAACGTTTGCTAACCTAAACATTTTTGTTTACTTCGGGCCATTTACCTTTTTACCATTTCAGGTTATTCACTAGACTTGAACTGCTTCAGTTTCTGTAAAACCTGGAAAATGGGGGTGTTTTAAAACATTTGACCAGCAGTATAAGTAATAATCATGGTAGCCATTTCATCATGGTTGTTTGAGGATTCAATCTAGCAACCTTTGGCTACTGGATAGACGATAAGCTAGCTGCGGTCCCATTGTAAATGGCAACAAAAACATGACAGTGTTAGGGGTGTTCTGGGATTGGACATACATATTTTTATTTGAAATTATGAATATTATACAGTACATATATCTATTAATCCTATAAGTCTACTTTTATAATTTCTCATGAGCATGAAGTAATTAAAATGTCATCCCCTCAGAACCCTAAATATAAGCCTGTTTTACACCTGTGTTATTTGATTTTAAAAAAGTAAGTAAAAAGAAGTAAAAACAAATTTGCTCTAAATGATTATCTCATGGGTAGTTGGTCCTTACATTCATAACCCTCTCTATAAATTTGTGAGTGGTTCAATTTGTGCAGCCCTATCCTTTAACTGTTTAGCAACAAGGTAGCAGGGTGTCATGGAGGTCCATAAGCAATGGCGTCGGACCGGGGGGAAAAGGGGTACTAAGTATATAGGGCCCTAACGTGCAGAGGGGCCCTCGAAAATGTTGGAATCTTGAGTAAAGAGGTGAGAGGCCCTCAGAGACCACCTATGTACAGGGCCCAGAATTTTGTGCTACACCCATACAGTAGGTTATGGCTTTGCTGAATCCCATGTTGCCTGTTTCAGCAGGGCATTATGCAATGACACAAATAAAGAGTATTACAGTGCCCTTTGTGTAATGATGGGGTGACAAATATTAGGTCATAATCCTACCACAGTATTCATAACATTTAATATAATTACATATCGCTGGAATACAGTAGGAGTTTTTGGCTTGTTTGAGTTTGGCTTACATGAGTGTGTTTGTTTGGCTGCAAATTTTCTGTTCAGTATTATTTAGTATAATTAAGTCTGTACACTTTTCTTCACTTGATAAAGTGCTAATATTATTATTCTCCATTATAATAATCTGATTCACACTATAGGGCTGAATGAAACTATATGGTGTTGAATGAGCTATTTTGCTTTTTTTCTGTGTATTTGCAAATACTGCAAACAGTATACTTGCAAAAGGTATGTTATGGTTACACTTTTGGGCATTTTGTATTAGTATAGTATTTGTATTTTGAAATGTTTGCCCATCTGGTTAGGCAAATTGCAGAAAATTATAATCTTACAGCATAAAAACAGCATAAAAAGTTTACCTTAGATACAATCCTGCACCAAAATTCTAAATTCTAATCAAATACATTTTTCATGTAACTTCAGGATTTAAAGGGAGTATCAGTACAGGGTTGGTGGGTGGGGATACAGATTATTTAGGTTTACGTACCTACAGCTAAGGGTACCAGTGGATAGGTAATAAACATTACCAATAGCGGTGTACTGTATGAGTATGTGTGTTTGTGTATTTGTGTGGTTTTTGCTGAACATACTACCATGCAAAAGTATAGGGTCACTTAGAAATGTCCTTGTTTTCCATGAAAACATACAGTTGTGCTCATAAGTTTGCATACCCTGGCAGTTTGCAAGTACCCTGGCAAGTTTGGCAAGTTTGCAAAACCCTGGAAATTTTGGCATTTATTTTGAAAATATTACTGGTCATGCAAACAACTTTTTTTAAGGATAGTGATCATATGAAGCTATTTATTATCACATAGTTGTTTAGGTCCTTTTTAAATCATAACGATAACAGAAATCACCCAAATGGCCCTGATCAAAAGTTTACATACCCTTGAATGTTTGGCCTTGTTACAGACACACAAGGTGACACACAGGTGAAAATGACAATTAAAGGTGAATTTCCCACACCTGTGGCTTTTTAAATTGTAAAAAGTGTCTGTGTATAAATTGTCTTAGAGTTTGTTAGCTCTCACGAGGATGCACTGAGCAGGCTAGATACTGAGCCATGGGGAGCAGAAAAGAACTGTCAAAAGACCTGCGTAACAAGGTAATGTATAATGTCTTTATAAAGATGGAAACGGATATAAAAAGATATCCAAAGCCTTGCAAATGCCAGTCAGTACTGTCAATCACTTATTAGAAGAAGACAGTTGTAATGATTTTGAGTTTTGCTGGACCCAAGCGCGGACACGAAGTGTAAAGAAAAAGCTTTTAATAACGGAACAAAAACAAGAAAACTACAAGAAACAGGCAGGCAGGCAAAAACACAGACTGGTGGCAGGGACGGACATGAACCAAGCTGCAAACACAATGACTGACAAAGGGCAAACAGAAGAGAGCAAACTATATAGGGAGCTAACGAGAACTAAACAACAAAACAGGTGAAATCAATCAGGACAGGCACAGGTTGCGGGTAACGACACAAACAAACCAAACATAACAGGGCTACATTCAAAACCAAAGCCAATCCAAAACAGAACAGAACAGAAAATCACAGTACCCCCACCCCAAGGTGCGGACACCCAGACTCTGGGGCTGGGACCCCGGGCTCCACCCACTCTGGGGCTGGGACCCCGGGCTCCACCCACTCTGGGGCTGGGACCCCGGGCTCCACCCACTCTGGGGCTGGGACGCCGGGCTCCACCCGCTCTGGGGCGCCAGGCTACACCGGCTCTGGGGCTGGGACGCCGGGCTTCACTGGTTCTGGGCCGCCGGGCTTCATCGGTTCTGGGCCGCCGAGCTGCCGGGTTTCACCGGCTCTGGGGCTGGGCTGCCGGGTTTCACCGGCTCTGGGGCTGGGCTGCCGGGTTTCCCCGGCTCTGGGGCTGGGCTGCCGGGTTTCACCGGCTCTGGGGCTGGGCTGCCGGGTTTCACCGGCTCTGGGGCTGGGCTGCCGGGTTTCACCGGCTCTGGGGCTGGGCTGCCGAGCCTCTCCTCGGCCCTCCGCGCCGGCTGCCCCCATACCTCTCCCCCAAAAAATATTTGGTAAGGCCTCTGGGCAGAGGGCTGAAACGGCAAGCTGGCAACCCCTTGGCGGGAGGCTATGGCCCTCAAAATGAGTGGGGCCAGGTCGTTAAGACACCTCTCTTGGTCCTCTAATCTCCTCCCTAAGTCCACTGGGTCCATTGTAGGGTCAGTCATTCTGTAATGATTTTGAGTTTTGCTGGACCCAAGCGCGGACACAAAGTGTAAAGAAAAAGCTTTTAATAACGGAACAAAAACAAGAAAACTACAAGAAACAGGCAGGCAAAAACACAGACTGGTGGCAGGGACGGACATGAACCAAGCTGCAAACACAATGACTGACAAAGGGCAAACAGAAGAGAGCAAACTATATAGGGAGCTAACAAGAACTAAACAACAAACAGGTGAAATCAATCAGGACAGGCACAGGTTGCGGATAAGGACACCAACAAACCAAACATAACAGGGCTACATTCAAAACCAAAGCCAAGCCAAAACAGAACAGAACAGAACGTCACAACAGTGTGGTTGTTTCAAGGAGCACAATACGACGATACCTGAACAAAAATGAGCTGCATGGTCAAGTTGCCAGAAAGAAGCCTTAACTGCGCCAATGCCACAAAAAAGCCCGGTTACAATATGCCCGACAACACCTTGACATGCCTCACAGCTTCTGGCACACTGTAATTTGGAGTGACGAGACCAAAATAGAGCTTTATGGTCACAACCATAAGTGCTATGTTTGGAGAGGGGTCAATAAGGCCTATAGTGAACAGAATACCATCCCTACTGTGAAGCATGGTGGTCGCTCACTGATGTTTTGGGGGTGTGTGAGCTCTAAAGGCACAGGGAATCTTGTGAAAATTGATGCCAAGATGAATGCAGCATGTTATCAGAAAATACTGGCAGACAATTTGCATTCTTCTGCACGAAAGCTGCGCATGGGACACTCTTGGACTTTCCAACACGACAATGACCCTAAGCACAAGGCCAAGATGACCCTCCAGTGGTTACAGCAGAAAAAGGTGAAAGTTCTGGAGTGGCCATCACAGTCTCCTGACCTTAATATCATCGAGCCACTCTGGGGAGATCTCAAACGTGCGGTTCATGCAAGACGACCAAAGACTTTGCATGACCTGGAGGCATTTTGCCAAAACGAATGGGCAGCTATACCACCTGTAAGAATTTGGGGCCTCATAGACAACTATTACAAAAGAATGCATGCTGTCATTGATCCTAAAGGGGGCAATACACAGTATTAAGAACTAAGGGAATGCAGACATTTGAACAGGAGTCAGGTCATTTTTTTCTTTGTTGCCATGTTTTGTTTTATGATTGTGCCATTCTGTTATGACCTACAGTTGAATGTGAATCCCATAAGAAATAAAAGACGTGTTTTGCCTGCTCACTCATGTTTTCTTTACAGATGGTACATATATTACCAATTCTCCAAGGGTATGCAAACTTTTGAGCATAACTGTACATGAAATGTGTTTGAATAGGAAATATAGTAAACTGAATAAGAATCATTGTTTGGTTTAAAATGGGCAACATTTATCTATTTTATTGTTTATGAGGAACAAAACAGGTAAATATATTATAAGTCCATGAAAGGCTGATAAATAAAATAATTCCCAAAATAAGTTGTTTGTATTTTCTTATAGGTAAAAATGAGCAATTATTATTACATTTGTTGTGTTATGGGTCACAATTGACAGCATAGACTTTCCTATGAAAAAAGGAGAAAAGTCAATTTAATTTCCTAAAACAACACTTTTTTTTTCAATCACACGTGTCATCTCTGGCTGGCAAGGTGTGTGTGTGTGTGTGTGTGTGTCTACGTGTATTCATTTACATATGTGTTCATGTTAATATGCATGACAGGCAGCATGTGAATGTTTGGCTGTGTGCCTTGCAAATGCATTCTTGTAGTTTGTGGCAAATGGTACTGGTCTTGCTGTCCTTCTTTTGAGGGCAGCACTGGCATTTCTTCCTCTTGTTTCCAGTAGGCACAGCTGGATGCATAGGTACGGTTGCATCCTTGGCTTGAAGCTGCATAACAAGGTTGGCAGAGGCAGGGGTTCGGGGTAGACATCACTGTTGTTCAATATGAGGGCTCACCAGAGATCTTCCTAGCTCTTCCAGAAAGAGACTCCTTTTGTATGGCTTTGCAGAGTTCCACCCAGGATTTATATCAGTCCACACTACAAATGCATTGTAAGCCAAAACATCCAAGGTGTTGTAAAAGACGTCCAATGGCCACCTTACCATCATCCGTTTGCAAGTGTAGGTGCCAGTGACCTTGTATAAGTTGTTAATTCCTTCTTTGTTTTTATTGTAATCCAGGATTACTCTTGTGGAGTGTGCTCATCAACATCAATTTTTTTCCTCATGGGACAGTATGACACAAAAGCTCCAGCCTCTATACTGCTATACAGCTGGGGGACAGGAGATGTGTGTGTGTGTGTGTGTGTGTGTGTGTGTGTGTGTATGAGTGAAAGAGAGAGTGCAGTTGTGTGCGTGGGATCATATTTGCTGCGTGCCACTCCACAACTGAATTCAAGTCAATAAGTTTTCTTGGCATGAAACAATTTTAATATTATAACACAATATTATTACACTATTGTTATATAATTGTATTACTATCATATTTGTTTTGTTGTAGTTTTTGTTATTCATGATGGCTTGACAACATTTATTATGTATTTCTCTGCATAAACAACCCGTCAATATTACCGGGTCAAATTTGACCCATAACACCACGGATGTAACTTTTTTTATAGGCATTTAAAAAAAAGAAAAATTATCAAAATGTGTTTTATTGTATTAAGTATGCCATTGTTGATGATGTAATGAAGCCTTGTTTTTATCAGAAAAAATTAAAGGTATGGTTCTCACATCTTAACTTGATAACGGGTCAAATTTGACCCCAGCACAACGTCTTGTGATGGCACCAGGATGCATTAAGGGAAGACGACAAGCCGGTGGAGGGAGTGTGATGCTTTAGGCAATGTTCTGCTGGGAAACCCTGGGACCGGGCATTCATGTGGATGTCAATTTGACAAGGGCCACCTACCTAAACATTGTTGTAGACCAGGCACACCCCTTCATGGCAATGGTATTCCCTGGTGGCATAGGCCTCTTTCAGCAGGATAATCCGCCCTGCCACACTACACAAATTGTTCGGGAATGGTTTGAGGAACATTTAAGAGTTCAAGGTGTGGCCATGGCCTCCAAATTCCACAGATCTCTATCCAATTGAGCATCTGTGGGATGTGCTGGACCAACAAGTCTGACCCACGGCGGCTCCACATCGCAACTTACAGGACTTGAAGGGTCTGCTGCTAATGTCTTGGTGCTAGATACCACAGGACACCTTCAGGGGTCTTGTAGAGTCCATGCCTCGGTGCGTCTGTGCTGTTTTGGCGGCACAATGAGGACCAACACCTTATTAGGCAGGTTGTCATAATGTTTTGTCTCATCAGTGTATAGTCATGTTATAACATACAGGAAGTCCCACCTAGGTGATTACTTCATAATAGCCGAAACCCTTAATGGCAATGCCCATTTTCCACTTTCATCAATCTTAAGACATCTACATTTTACTTTTTTCATTTAGATGATGCTCTTATCCAGAGCAACACGCATTCATTATTGATTGCATCCATAAAAAATCTATGGTGCAGTGTTATATGGGATGATGTTATTGATTAGGTGGCTGTGATACTATGAGAACCAAAACATAACATAACATAAGCAAGGCAAATTCTTGTTCAGAGGCATTGGGATATTATCTTTTGACCAAAGGCCATCCAACACCAGAATCTGTCATTCTCTGTTTTTTCACTCAATGTTACCTATTTTCGCCACAAGTTCATTATATAATTGCTCACTCATAATATTAGTTATGTATAATGGGTCAGCTGCGTGAATTTATCCATGCTTTAAACGTGCATTAACTCAGGTCAGGTCTTTATTAGCCCTCTGCATCGTAGAACTGCACAATATGATCTTTCTCAACCGGTTTCCGGTTAGCTCCCGCCCCGCTCCGCCATCATTAAGTTCTGAACAAAAACGGACAGACGGGGGAATAGAAAAACCAAGTCAGAGATGAAATTCATAAATAACAGTCATGTTATCATAAAAAATGGTGGACAGTGGAGAAGGCGACTGGAAATACCGGGGTCAGCATTTAAGTGATTAATTGTTTCTCATTGATTCGTTATCTGATGATTGCCACTGAGAAGATTAGCTCGTAGCTAACTTAGCTTAGCTTTCTAGCATTCTGATTGACTGGCATTGCTTATGCCAGCGTCGCATGCTAGTTAGCTCATTCTTTTGGTTAGAGAATCAAAATGGAATGGACTAACGTTAGCTAGCTATTAATGAAAACAATGTGGCTCGCTCGTGTTGACTAGAGCAGAAGAGGTAGACCCCTATTTTCCAAGCCAGCTAGCTAGCGCTCCAGCTAGCGAAAAAGTGGATCCTATAAAGCCACGGTAAGATGTCATAAATCATTAAATTGGCTACGTTAACGTTAGCTCACTAGCAGCCTGATGTCGTTCATTGTCATTATAACAGCCCATGTTCGTTAGCAATGCCAGGATTCAGGAACATCCCTTTCGACCTGCAAATACAGTAGTTATCAACTAGGTGAGGTCAGCTAGTTTGCAGAGGAATCAGTTTGGTGTCCTCTGTTTGGCTGCTTTGAGTGAGCTGTTTGTCAGGTAACAATTAATGTAATATTGTCGAGCTAATTGGTATGATTATATTGGCAGGGCCGGGTGGGTAATAGTGGCTAGGACAAGCTGTCCAACTTATATTTTGCCTCTGGTTAGCTAACGTTATCGTCAGAGCCTAATTGGCCAGCCAAGTGCAATGTTTCTGCGCTTTAAATACCAAAGAAATGTCTTAGCTTACTGACTAACAACATCTCGTTAGCTTATTAGCCGTGGCAGGTTATCTTACTAGAGTACAATATTACTAGTTCATTTTGGTTTCCAACAACATGCAGAGCTTGTGTTATTAGCTATGCGTACTGTATAAGGGCATGCACTAGTGCAATGGCTCGTTAATATGATTCCCCGTTTAATTTCGTTTCAATTGTTCCAGCTGGTTTGCTATGATATATACAATACTGTTTTATTTTAATGTGTATGATAACACAGCTAGATGCAGTTCTTAGTGACTTGTAAGGTAATCAGGCTATCTAACTTTCTGGTTAGAAAGCCAGCTAGACTCGCTTCTTCTTTTGATAGGGAACCAAGCTAGAGACTTCCGTGTTGATGTACTGCCTTTAATTCATAAGTTGCTGTAATATATGCTGAAAGTCTGTTTCACAGTACCATAATTTTCAGTGCTATATTGACAGAGCTATAGCCTATAAATTGAAATACTTGAAGGTGATGTGTGTCTATGTAGGTATGATATTTTAATTTGCTATGGATTTAAGTGTTTGATAAATGACTTAAACATGTAAAGTAAAATGTATGTTTTCTTATTTGGGAATATGCATACAAATCAATGCATGCAGGACATCTATGTGGTATACTCGAAAACAGTTAATGAGTTAGCCAGCTAACTTGCCTATTCATAACTTTTTCACATTTTCTTATAAGCTTGAAATGGGTTCTGTCTAATTGACTGAAAAATCAAAAACACCTACGTTTAGATTTAAGAAACCAGAGAAGTCCTGAATTATTTCTGTTTAAGATATCTGGGTAACTCATTCCTCAGTAGTTATATAATTTTCTAGTTATCTAAAATGTTTCAGATTTTTCTGGTTTATAGTGACCTACTTTAAACTGTGTCCACTTGCCATGGTGGTGTGGATAATTTCCAACTATTCTCTTTTATTCTATTGTTTCCCTAAGATTTGTCTTTGGTGGAGTGCAGTCAGGCACCCAAATTAGCAACTGGGATGCCATTGCCGACGCCAACATGAACGTTTTCCATTGAAACCAATTGAAGGCTAACGATTTTTGGTGTTGGGCAACAGAGCTAGGGAGGGGCCTCCTCATCCTTCAGAATGGTAGGGGAAACATTGTATTCACTTAAATGCATTTCACCAAAAAAACATGCTCCTGAAATTTTAATCTGTCTAGACTTATTATTGACTATATTGCAGATGAGTATATATTTTCATTCTTTGAATACCTTTGTAATGCGTTTATCCTTAACTTTGTGTTCATATGCACTTGTTGGGTTCTTTTAAGGTGTAAGTGTTTCAAAAATGCATTAAATGACTCTCTCAGATCAGTATCTGTCCAGGACAAGTAGGGCAAGAGTTATGGCCAACTGAAGGTGGACTGTGGCAGTCCTGGGTTCAATTTCAGATAGGTCCTGTGTCCTCTTTCTGTTCTTCCGTTTTTGAAATACTGTTTTTGAGCATTTAATTTTGTTGGGCCTGCTTGCCAAAGTTTTTCATTATAAGAGTCTGTGATTTGGTGGCATACTTTCTTTTCTTAAAGCAGAAACGTATTACTAATAATTGGTATTTTATTGCTCAATTTCATGTCATTTGTTAAAAGATATAACAGACAAACATGTCCCGCTGTCCCTTTTAAGGTTATCCTGGTAATGGAGCCAACCACTTTCATGTTCCTATCATAATCTGATTAGTATAGAAATCTGATGTTCATTGCATTCTAATATGCATCTACAGTACACATCTATGACTCTGGGATTTGATCCAGCAACCTTTTGGGGACTGGTCAGATGCTCAAATCACTGGGCTATTTGCTGCTCTTAATGGGATAGATGAAACATGCTCTCTCTAAACATCTCTGACAATGAGTCACAGGATGAGGAACTGTATATCATTTCTTAATTTGAATAACATTTTAAGACTGACCAACCCCCCAGCTACTGTGTAGGCTAGTTATGTCTCTGCCTTTGAGAGGGGCTAGCTAGCCTTCCAGCAATTGGACTAACCTAACAATAATCAAGCTTTAATTATCTTCAAATTACACCCTAAAACATATAAAAATGTCTTCATGAGTTCTTTTGACTAATATTTAACCGTCCCAGTATGTATTAATTAATCAACTTATTTAATGTAAACCTGAGCCTCATTTGGCCTGTAAAATGTCTGTCTCTTTATGTAGGGGTTAGGAAACAAATGGGAAGATATTTACGTATAGTCTTGATTGACTGATAGGATGGTCTGAAGCCTACCCCCTTATCCAGTAGTGTCATCACAATACCAAAATGTTTAGTATTGGAATACGCTGCCCTAACTTGATTCCAAAACAGTAGTCAAAAACTTAAACTATACTCGATAACAAAATAATTTTGTGGGCAGCATGATTTGGAAAAAATATTGAATGACCATTATTTTGACAAATATTGCCATTTTGATTTGCGATTATCAAATAGGGTGTAAACAGCGTAGATAATCTCACTTCAAAATACAGATCACAGGCCCTTTCGCATAGACTACATAATGTGCAATTAAACTGAATACTAAACGAGTTAAAGTTAAGTGCTTTTGAAACATTTAACATTTATCACCAATTTGAAGTTACCACTCACAAGTCCAAAGGAGAGAGCCGGAGGAACACAATGATAATCTCCATTTTTCGAAAATACACACAGAGCCTAGATATACACTACCATTCAAAAGTTTGCAGTCACTTAGAAATGTCCTTGTTTTTGAAAGAAAAGCAATTCTTTCCATTGAAATAACATCAAATTGATCAGAAATAGTGTAGGCTTTGTTAATGTGGTAAATGACTATTATAGCTGTAGCAACCACCCCTTCTGTGTTCCAATGGCGTGTTGTATATGTTAATCCAAGTTTATCATTTATCAATTCTAATTATTAGAAAACCCTCAATTTGATGTTATTTTAATGGACAAAAAAAAATGCTTTTCTTTCAAAAACAAGGACATTTTTAAGTGACTCCAAGCTTTTGAACAATAGTGTCGCTTAATCCATCTGGAGTTGTCAGTGGCAGTTGTAGTCACATAAACAATCACCATGCCCAAATGGCTACAAATTCATAAGTACCCTGGTTAGAATCAGGAGTGTCTCTGGAAGACACAGATGTTTTTAGTTTTGCTCCAAGACACCCACACACCATGCTGCCAACCGTGGAGCTGGTCAAATGGAGCATTGCCTCCATATCACATGCACTTAAAAATAAATTCCAAAGAAATTGATAGTTGTAGTTAAAAAAATAATCAAAATATGTTCTATATGCGGAAGAGTCCCTGGAACAAGGATCTGGTTTTGGTTTTGCTCTAGTTATGCATGGTACACTGGAAAATGAGGGTCTTTTTCAGATTTTTAAGACAATCCAAGATATGCCTAACAGACTTCAAAAAACGTTTGCTTTTTCCAGATATTTTGGAAAACTTGGTAAATTTTGTAGAAACCACCTGTATGCAGAATAACGCTAAAGGCACTTTCATCGTAATCTCAAATAATTTACCATAATTGATTTTCGACAGCTACGTAGGTCCATATCAAAATTTGGTAATGTGTTAACTTTGCAATAGCCAGAATTTAAAGAAAATAAAAACTTGGAACTGTAAGTGTTACAGCCTGGGTGAAAACATTGAAGCGTATACTCATTTAATGCAATGGTCTTTCCTGCGTTTGCTATGTTTGTGCAGTTGCCATAGCTAGTTAGGCAAACTTTCTCAACCCTTGAACCCTTGAAGTGTCATCAGCTAGCTTAAAGCAGACGGCTTCGCTAGCAGTTGCAGTGCGAACTCAAACTAGAATTGGAGAAAAAAAGCATTTGAACAAAATTAGTCCAGGTATTAAAGTAATCGTCAAAAATACTTACCCGCTATCCGAAAGAAAAATTATTCGGGACCAGGAGCCCCGTTTTGCAGCCCTAGGGTCAGGTTGGTTCTCCCTATGGCGTTGGCCCAACACTGATAAGGGAGAGGTGCCATCCGGGAGCAAGCTGTAGCTGGACAGCTCGCCGGGCGGTTCAGCAGGTGCTGCCGCGATCACAGGCCGCAGTCTGATAGGGAATCTGGCTTGTAGCCTGAGGTTCTCCTGCTTCCCCACCGTTGCATCCAAGCCATGCTTAGACTTCCGCCTGCCAGCCAGAATTCAGTGGCAAGTGCCCTCCATGTTGTTGAGCTCAGAAAACAAAAAAAACACACAGGGCTCCGTTCTTCGTCTGTAGCCCAGGTCTATGCCCGCAACCTACGGGGTGAGACAGGGAATGGACACAGTGCCAGTGTTCTGGGCCCTGGAGGGCATTTATTAACAAAATGTGGCAAAAACAGAAATGAACCTTAAACCCGGGTGCAGGGACCAGCATCTCGCTCTTCAATTCCTGCTTTCTGCTGCCCAGAACTGCTTTCCTAGGGGCCCTTTTCGCTCCCCCTTGACACAGCCTGATTAGGCCATGTGTGCCTCGTCAGGGGGTGTCAGTCGAGCTATGTTTAGCAACAGCAACTAGGCTGTGTTCAAGGACCCCATTTCGGCGGCCTCGGCCCGGTCGTTCTACCTGGGGTGTTGGCCAAACACTGAAAAGAGAGAGGGTGCGTTCATGCCACAATGTCAATATCACAATTTAAATTATTATTCCGTTAATTGTGCAGCCCTAATTCAGACACCATTTTTTTCTCCACATTTTTTTGTTACAGACTTTATTTATAATTTAAATATTTTTTTCATTCTATACACAATACCCCATGATGAAAAATAATTTTTTAATATGGAAAAACAAATTTTTAATATGGAAGGCACCAGACATTGGACAACTGTTTAAAAATAAGAATTGTTGTCTCGAAGCTCAAATTGGTATGTACCCTGTCCTCAACCAAGGATTGAGGACAGGGTATTATAACAAACTTGGCAAACACAGTGTTTTTGGTAGGTTTTAAGGAGAATTGGAATGACATGTTACTTCCTGTAAGGCATTGGAACTCAGTCTGGCAACCTCATTTGTAGTGTACATCTCAGTGTGGACAAATGTTAACTTAAAGCCTCATTCTGGTGTCTGTCTGTGTGTTCAGGCGCTGGCCATGCCGTCAAGTGTGCGGGCCGGAAGCCTGAAGGACCCGGAGGTTGCTGAGCTCTTCTACAGAGATGATCCCGAGAAGCTCTTCACCGACCTGCGGGAGATTGGGCATGGCAGTTTCGGAGCCGTCTACTTCGTAAGAACAGGGGAGGGTTTATCTGCCTAAGTGGTCAACTGTTGTATCCCCATTCTGATGTAACTCTTTCTCAGTATGGAGTTGTAGTCTGGATATATTTGTTCCTGAATCAGTTTGTACTTAAATTTGACAGTATCCAATATAGTATTTGATACTAAGTACACTTAGTATATATATAACACTTGTAGTATGAGAAGCCAAGCACAGCTTCAGTGGACTAACCAGAAATCCTGGTCTGAGTATTTCCTGTTTTTTGCCGGACCGCGTAAGTGGAGCCGGCCTAGAAGAGCAAATGTCTCTTACTGACTGACTGACTGAACCTTGTTAAATAGCGTAGTGGTTAGACGCGGGCTCCGGAACAACAGGTCCCCCGTTCGCCTCCCGTAACATTCAAAATGCATTACGCCTGAGGTTCAGGACAGACAAAAACTTTGCTGGCTACAACCCATTGTAGCTACGTAATAGGAAGCCTAAAATAAAACAGTTCTGGTGGATATTAGGATTTGTTCAGGATAGACAAATACTTCGCTGGCCACACGATTCTCTCGTCTTTTCACTTGACAAAAAAGTCAGTTATCATCACCTATATTGATAGATATTGTATCTATGTCATTCATGAATGGCTAATTAGCTGTTAAAACGGCCAGTGGCAAAAGAGGATTTGTTCAGGATAGACAAAAACCTCGCTGGCTACAACCTTCAGTAGCTACGTTATGGGAAGCCTAAAATGAAACTGTTTACTGTTATATTGTGACTATTTCTGGTGGATTTTCGAATTATGTCTTAGGATTTCTTCAGGATAGACAAACACTTTGCTGGCTACACAATTCTCTTGTCTTTTCACTTGTCTTTTCCGCCCAGAAATAGAAAAAGTCTGTTATCGTCACCTATATTGATACAGTAGTTATTGTATCAATGTCATTCACGAATGGCTAATAATTTGTTAAAACGGCCAGTGGCAAAAGCCATACCGTTCATAGATGCTATTTGTGGTGGAGGAAAACTTAATAAGAAACGTTACTCAGTTTAAAGTTAATGGTGTCTAATGAAATATTCAAACTTGGTGTGATGTTAATGAGTGACAAAATTGTATTATGTCAAGAGGCTATACCAAAACCCGGCAAATGTACGGCTCTGTGGCGTAGTGATTAACGACACAGCCTTTCACGTGGGCGACCCGGGTTTGATTCTCAAGAGGGCAGCCACAATCAACACGTTCTGTTGCGGGCCGGCTGAACTAGGTTTGCCTGGTTTCTTGTTTTTTTGTTGTCTTTGTTTTCGGTGTCTTAAAAGTTTGCAATTTTTACATGAGGTCATTGGGGATCACCCGTTAGCTCTTTCTGCACGGATGGGTGATACGTCTTCCCCCAAACAGGTTTTTTATATTGTTTTGAGAAAGTTGAATAACTACAAAGTTGAAAAACAGTTAACAAAATGTTAGCATGGCCTCTGAAATGGATGACTACCCTGTATTTTGAAAATATCTCTAGTACGCATGTTATTAAACATTACAACTCTGTTAGATCACGATATTATTGTGGATGTCCTCACTACATTTTTATGTTTCCATTTGCCGTAACTGTTTAAATTATGCTGTTTTAAACAGTAACAAACTTCTAACTTATTTCAATTTTGTTTTCAGTACATAGACCTATTTCAGTTGGTTTGGAGTGTCTTATGATTAAATGCACTTACTGGATTGCAATATGTATAGCATAATGTGATATTTAATTGTCTCTGTAAAGAAACAAAATATATTATACGATTTCACAGATCAGCTAAAAGCACAAGAAGTCTGAAATTTAGTGAGCTACTCATTTTTTTTAAAAGGAAAGCACAAGACACAAGATGACAGCCTAGTGGAGGATAAGTAATCCTGTTAAATGAAGGGTGAAAAAGTGGCCAGAGAAGGATGGTGGGAGAAAAGTGGAGTGTTATAGAGGCTAAGCTTTAGTTTTAGTCAGTTTGTTTGTGGGAGTGATGATATGCATGCGGCCAGTGGCCACTATTAGTATGATTTGAAAATAGAACACGCCTGTGAATCTATTTCTTTTCAACCCTTTCAGGCACATGACATCCGCACCAATGAAGTGGTGGCTATCAAGAAGATGTCATATGGTGGCAAGCAGTCCAATGAGGTAGGAACACATATCAAACGGTGAAAAGTACTTTATTACAACCCCCCCACCCCTTTGGTTGGCACAGACCAAGTACGGAAGGTTTATAAAGCTCCTTTTTTTTTTTTTTTTAAACTAAGAAATGGCAGGATATCATCAAAGAAGTTAAGTTTCTCCAGAAACTCCGCCACCCCAACACTGTGGAGTACAGAGGCTGCTACCTGAGAGAGCACACTGCATGGGTAAGTGGCTCAAATGATTGAAATTTGTGAAATAGCCCTTTGGGACTTATTTGGAACTCACTCTGTCAGACATTTTTTTTTCAACCCCAATTCACTTCCCTAACTTTTCCATGTATGCGTGTCTAAAAGTTCGGAATTTGCAAAAGGTGTCAGCGGAATTGGTGTCAACAGAGTAGTGGAGGAGCTACCAAGAAATTGATTCCACTTTACAGATATGTGAATATCATAAGAGGAAGGTTTCTTGAATACATTTCAACTGTCTCTCTGTCAAGTGGCCACTCTGGGCCTTTGGCTCCATATTTTAGGCTATAAAATGTTGAGAAACTCAGCAAGTGCAAGGTGGTGCTACAAATGAATGTCTGCATCGTTTTCTTTTCCCTATGTCATTAGAAATCACATACATTGAATTGTTCCTTGCAAACACTAGCAAGTTTGTTCTGCTGTGGACCAGTTCTTCAGAATTCTGTATAACGGTGACTTTTTGTTCACTTTTTGAGGACATTCTATTCCCTGGGAACCTGCACAATTTTTTTTCTGATGCAGTTTTCTGTTCAATGGGCAATACACCTGAAGAAATGCATAATTTTATGGGTGACCACTTCATACGTTTACCATATATTATTTATCTTTCATTCTCTTAGCTGGTAATGGAGTATTGTTTGGGTTCAGCCTCTGACCTACTGGAAGGTGAGTGGAAAGAACAGTTTGCACTAAAGTATGTTTGCCTAGCAAGAACACTGTAATGTGAGTTTTTTTTATCACATGGAACACAGGGGTGGTGGAGATAAGCTGTGGTTTGGTTCATTAGGCAAGAAATGGTCAAAGGAAAACCTCATGGACTATCTGTAATTGTTGTCCTATAGGAATCTTTCATTTTTATTTGGTTGCAAAAATCCAGTTGCATGTCCCAATGAATGTGGCCTTAAAAAGTAAACAGCTGTAACTAGGTGTGCACCGGGGTTGGTTTCAACTTACCTCCAAAAATAAGAATTATGAAGAATGTTTTATCCTCTACCATTTTCTCAAAACCCTCATGTGGATAGTCCACAAGAAGCCCCTCCAGGAGCAGGAGATAGCAGCCATCATCCACGGTGCATTGCAGGGTCTGGTGTACCTTCATTCTCACAACATGATTCACAGGTAACAGAACCCCTTGTCCTACACTTTGAGACGGGAAGCAGGAAATTAAAGGACGGGAAAAAACTAAACATTCACTCTCATTGTTACAGGGAGGCTGTCTCCTTGCCTTTCTCACTTTATTTATTGAAAAAACTTTATTGGCCTAAAGGCGTTACCACATACATTGCCTAAGTGAACATACAGAATCATTAAGGTGGTTGAAGAAAAAATAATGAAAAACACAAAACTCAATGACTTGTCTCTTTCAGGGATGTGAAGGCTGGTAACATCTTGCTAACAGAGCCAGGCCAGGTGAAACTGGGTGACTTTGGATCTGCCTCCATCGTAGCCCCAGCCAACTCATTTGTGGGCACGCCCTACTGGTAAGACCAGTTTTCTTCTGCAGCCATGATTGTCATCATCATTGGTGACCAGGTCGAGCAGTTGCATGGCCACTTAAAACCGATCAGATTTCCCCCTATACCAGTATGCTGGTACATTGGAAAGGGCTTGGGGACGGTGAAGTCCATCCTTCTGAAAATCTTGGTCGAGGACAGCCCTGAAACGGTACATGTATTCGTATTGAACCGTTTGGTACAGGGTCCACGGTGCATGGTTCGGTACGCACTGCGAACTGAACAATATATATTATAGCTAGGAAAATACATATGATAAAAAAAAATATTGCATAAACCAATGGTGTATAAATTAACGTGGGGAAAATATCCACATGGTAATAAAGTTATCTTTAAAAAGAAAAAAAGTTTTTTCTTGTAGCTGTATGCAGCTCTGCTCATAAGTTATTTCACTCCAGCTAGAACGGAGCTGAGAGACCGCGGGAACAGCAGTTTTCTTATGAAGGAATTAGCAGTTAGCTAAAAGCAAAGGAGCAACATGGCAAGCACTGGCAAGCCAGAACTAGAAGACGCCCCAGTATTATTTAGGTCTGCCGTCTGGAAACATTTTGGTTTCCCTGTAAACAATAACGGTGATTACCAATGAGTAGTGGATACAACTTCTACAACATTTAGTCTTTGTTCTTCGATGATAGCCTATTCAAGTGGCAATACGAAGTAACATGACTACTCATTTATCGTAATTCCTCATTTATAAACCACACCATTAATTTTATAGCTTTTTGTGTATACAAACCCGAGTATTAACCGCACCCATATGTAAACTGCATATGCCCAGAGAATTATGACTCATACATACATTGTACATTAATATTAAACATCTGTCATAGGGCGCTACCAAAATTAATTTGTTGAAGAATAGAATATGTTTTGGAAAACCCTGTAGAGCCAGTTGTATCATATTTGCTACATGAGTTTCTGAGACCTCTACGTTATCAAGCAATCATCTGTGAAAAAGTTTGCCGGTGGAAACGGTTTTAAATATGTAAACTTGTGTATTAGCCGCACCCACGTATTACCTGCTGTGGTTGAAAATGTTTTCAAAATCCGTGTTTAAGCTGTGGAATATAAATGAGAAATTACAGTATTTTTAGTTCTACATGGAAAATAGAAAATACATTTTCTCAAGTACAAATTATCATTTTTGTCTTTGGAAGTAACATGTTTCAAGTGGTCCTATTGTGTGGCACTTCAATGTGACTTAATTTTGATATGTGCTGCTGGACTATGCACTCTTGTTGAAGTTATGATTTTAATTACTATTTGTTTCATGTTATAAGGCAGACACTGCTGTTTTTTTGATGTCCCTTTGTTTCCATATGTTCCTGGGAATTCAAGCTACCCATGTTTATTATTATAATAAATGGATAAGCTAAATACAAATTACGTATTTCTCAGGCATTTATTTTTTTGATGTATCGAAACCGTACCGAACCGTGACACCATTGTACCGTATCGTACCGAACCGTGAGTTTTGTGAACCGTTTAATCCCTAATATGTGCTGTAAAAAACATTTGCTGACTCTAGTTACCTGGCCCTATTTAGTTCACTACTTTCTACTCATAAGGTTCTAATCAAAGAGGACGTAATGTTTTATCACGCTGTCTCTGTTTTTTTCTCTGCACAGGATGGCTCCTGAGGTGATCCTGGCCATGGACGAGGGTCAATACGATGGCAAGGTGGACGTGTGGTCACTGGGCATCACCGCCATAGAGCTGGGTAAGTCCACATAATCTTCATGTTCCCATGCACACCGAGTTTTGCATGGTTTGTGCGTCATCCGATGGAACAGTCCCAGAAATGTCAACAGTCTTAGGATCAGCTGGCTGAGGGGGCTCTTCTCTATGGTAACTTCCTGGTATTGGAGGGCTTTGTAGTGGTAGTAGTGGCGGTTGCTTGTTCTTCAATGATTATACAATTTGGTGGCTCTTTTGGATATTATTCAGAAGAGGGAATTGGCCTATTTCTGCTCTACATGCATTTTTGTTTTGGAGTTTTTGGACTGTAAAGATGCTCTCTCTGTCTGTCTCTCTCTGTCTCTCTGTTTCTGTCTCACTGCGTAGCGGAGAGGAAGCCGCCTCTGTTCAACATGAATGCTATGAGTGCCTTATACCACATCGCTCAGAACGAGAGTCCTGTTCTGCAGTCCAATCACTGGTGAGAGGCTGACTAGTCACTGAGGTTCTGATTGGTCAAAAGACCAATTGGTGAAAGAAAGATCAGAATTTGAATGATGTGTAAGGATGTGTAAACACATCCTTTGAATTTTAAGGTTTATTTGTCAAATGCACTGAACAACACAGCATCATCCTGCACAGTGAAATTCTTATGACATGGCACCTGACAAACTACGTAGTGAGAGTTAAGAAGAAGAATATATAAGCAAAAATATAGCCAGACAAAAAAAATAATAAAATAAAGCAAAAATATACATAACACTGTACACTAGCAGCAGTTTAAAGAAAAGAGTACTGTAAACTAGCAGCAATCTGGGTAGTGTTATTGAACATTTAGATATGGCAAGTATGGCAGTAATATACAATACAGACAGGCAAGTCTGGTCTTTTTTTTTTTTTAAGTACTTGCCATTTTTACTGATGAGATCCGCTCTGAGAAATTTGAAAAATCTGACGTGATTGGTCGAAAGACTGACACATGGAAGAAATATCGGAGTTGTAAACACAGCCATTGGTGTAGATGGAAAATTATGGGGTCATTGAATCTTTTCTCGTTGTTGGGTGTTATTTTCCTTTTTAGGTCAGATTATTTCCATAACTTTGTGGACTCCTGTCTGCAGAAGATCCACCAGGACAGACCTACCTCTGATGTGCTACTGAAGGTAAGCTCACTCTCTCTACATTCCTGTTTTTAAAGTTTAAAGAAACTGCAGACAGACTTGTGTAGACAGCTAGGAATGGTCATGATCCCTTTTATAATATCTGTGTTGTGTTGAGCAATTGTCGTGTGTGAGCAATTTACTTTATTTACCGCACATTGGGACCTTTTGTTTGCTGTTTGGAGCCCTGTAGAAATGGCGTCCTTACAACCAGAGTTGGTTGAACGTTGTAATTTGTTCATAAAAAACTAATTTTAATCTAGTTTTGGCTGCTATGCCTCGTGATTGACTGATGACAATGATGAACTTGGTTTATATGTCATTAAAACCAAAAATTGGGTAAAATGATGTAACAGACATTGCCAAATATACTGGTGCATTTTAAATGGAGGTCAACAGATCTGAATGTCAGATTTTGATTTGTTAGGACTTCAATGTGAAAAATCGCTCTCAGATAACTAGGGAGGCACCGATACCGATACCAGTATCGGGTATCGGGCCCGATACTGGGCTCATGTACTTGTACTCGTACTCACAGGAATATGACGATACCACGAACCGATACCACGTCATGGAAACATTAAGTGAAACTCGATGGTTGTCGCCTCTGGCCACATCAGCATAGAATATAGAACTCAGATTGGTAGAGCGGGAAGACGGAGATCTCAGCAATTACTCAAGTAGAGTACAAGCTCTGCTCTGCTAAATTGTCGAGTAGGAAAAGAAAAACACAAATTTAACACAAGCAATTTCATAAAATATCATTGGACACAACACAGCGCAGAGTTCAAGGAGTATGCTAACGCTAGCAGTGCAGAACCACAACAACAGCTAACTCCAACACTGGAGAAGCAAAATAAAATGCCCAGAGACAGCCCGCGGCAGAAATAAATGAAAGAGCAGAGTATGAAAAGATTTAATGAATCGCGCAGTTTACTATCGCACAAGCTCCAGAGCAGAGCAACAACATCCAGTCCTGCACGTTCAGAGTATCAAACTAGCTAGTGAGTTCAGAAAAGTAACTGGCTGTGTCTGTGCATGCACACGTTTGCGTTGAACAGTCAGTAAGTGGCTGCCACATTGATATAAAGGTAGCCATTGTCTGAGCGACAACCAAAGGTAAGAAGCTAACTGTCACAACTCGATAGCTACAATGGATTAGCGTCAGGCAACAATACTCTATTAATGCGGCAGTGGCAAAAGTCCTTTGGTTTTCGTATTTTGCCTTCAAAATAAAAGTCTGCGATGGGTTGTTTGTATTGTTTATATTTTCAAAGAAAAAACTATTTCGGGGTAAAATATAAATTATACAAATTACTATTTAAATAATACATTATATAAGGTAAAGAATATTATAAGGTGGAGCACATTGAGAAATGGTTAGAGCTTAAAGTAAGTTAACATAGAGAACCATAACATTTTTATAGGGGATAAAACTTTTGTTTTTTTACTGAAAAAATGCTACCTAGTGCAGCTTTGAGTACTTGGATATGGTACTCGGTATCGGCAAGTACCCAAATATAAGTACTCGTACTTGTACTCGGTCTGAAATAAAGTGGTATTGGTGCATCCCTACAGATAACGTTACTTCCTGCGTAGTAACTGAAACATACATTTATTAACATATATTTTCTTTCCCATTTTCAACTTGGGAGTAAGTAGTGAATCGTGAATGGTGGTCATGTATTTAGGACTTGGTCATGTAGCGGTGGTCATGTATTTAGGATTTGGTCAGGTAACGGTGGTCATGTATTTAGGACTCGGTCAGGTAATGGTGGTCATGTATTTAGGACTCGGTCAAGAATTTAGGACTCGGTCAGGTAACGGTGGTCATGTATTTAGGACTCGGTCAGGTAACGGTGGGCATGTATTTTGGGTTTGTGTGCCTGGGTAACCACATTTTCCCCTCTCTTCCCCAGCACCTTTTCCTATGCAGAGAGCGTCCCCTCACGGTGGTGATGGACCTGATTGCGCGCACCAAGGACGCAGTGCGGGAGCTGGACAACCTGCAATACCGGAAAATGAAGAAGATCCTCTTCCATGAGGCCCTCAATGGGCCACAGACTGAAGGGGCGGAGGAAGAGGAGGTATGGACGGGAGGGCTGGGAGGTGGTGGTGTAAATGGAAAGGACAGGTGGGTGTTGTCAGGTGGTGCATGAGCTGGGATGATAGATCAGAAATCGACCACTAATCCAAGTCAAAATGTGGCTAATATCGTTCATTATGATAACTAACCTATATTAGAGAAATGTTAAACTCCTGCTGTTAAATCATTTTGTTATTTAGTTTGAGTCACAGATTTTGAATTGGCACAAACTGTTCCATTTAAAAACCAAAGAAATGTTCTGCGGTGGTTTAAGCTGTCTTATCCACTGCCACCGCTCTTTCAACAAAAACAGTCGTACATGCATTGAGTTACACGCATGCTACACTTTGATTGTAAGGGGCACAAACACTGCAAACACTGATCTATATCAGAATGTTCTTAAAAGCATTTTCACCCTTAAATTGTTTTAAGAAAATTTAGGGAGTCATACTTCCCGTTATCACAAACACATCCTGCTCTTGCGTTTGGAAGATCATCTGTTTTAGTAGCTTATCTCTTTTCATTTGTTCCTGTTCTGTCTAAAGCCTAGTCAGTTGACGTTGTTAGCTAGCTAACTGAGAACACATTGGTCTTAGAGGAAGAGCAGTAGGCTGCATCCCACTTAGTTCAGGAAGACAGCTAGCATTAGCATCCATCCTGTCTTTGTATGGCAAACATCACTACGGTATAGTCCGACATTGTGTGCCTCAAACCACTTCCTCCCATTACAAAGAACTCTGATTGTTTCAGGATCTTACTTTGCTCCCGTTGGGCCTTGCAAAGGAAACACAAAAATGCAAGGAATGCTGTTTTATGAGTTTCAGGTTTGTGTGAACTGCGTGTGAGTGATAGAGGGAGGGAGAGAGAGGGAGGGAGAAAGAGAGCGGGCGGGGGAGACACCCGGATTGAGTGAGAGACCCAAGAGGGAGAGAGTGAGAGACCCAAGAGGGGGAGAGAGAAAGACGGGGAGACAGGGAGAGCCTTTTTCAATTGAGAGTAAAAACACAATGTTTGGCCTCAACTTGATTAGAACTATACTTTTGAATTTATGGATGGTCAAGGCTTGCTTTCAAAGCTCTGTCTACTTTGAAACTATCTACATTTCTCCAGACCCGTCGCTGTGTGTTTTTCAGTTATCACCACTTCCCTTAACCTCTGCCCTGGTGCTCATGTCTGCAGGACGTGGAACAGTACATGCTGCAGACCGGTACAGTCAACAGCATGGAGAGCTCTCATTCACTGCCCTCCATGTCCATCAGCGCCAGCTCCCAGAGCAGTTCGGTCAACAGCCTGGCGGACGGATCAGACGACAGTGGCGAGATGGCCATGATGACGGAGGGCGAGCACACGGTTACCTCCAACAGCTCTGTCCTGCACAAGCCCCTGGTCAGTTGGGGACTCTCTAGATAGTTTTTTCCACCCAAATTGGGGTGTAAAAGATTTGATCATTTTGAAAGAAGCATTACCCAGGTCAAGTTTCACTATTTTGTCACAATATGTAAGCATTGTGCTGTACGACAGGGTCGAACTGTTACTATTATTTATTTCGCTTGTTATGACTATTGTGAAAACACCAAATGTATACTTTTTATGATGTTTTTATGTTTGCTCTGATTTCAGAATTTGTGTCTTTAAGGTTTTTCCCTACAAGGCGTTTAGGATCCACAGAACTGGCAAACTATTGAGCTACTATCTACCATGTCACCATGTCTATCCCACAATACAGCACACAGTTTACGCAGAACTGATTTTTAATTTTTGGTCTGCATCAGAGCCATGACAACATCTACGACGACCCCTACCAGCCGGAGCTGGATGCCCAGCAGCCACCATCAACACGGGGTGATGGAAGAGAAGGAGGCGGGGGCAGACGGCGGGGGCATCGCAGCCGAGACCACTTTGCCACCATCCGGACAGCATCGCTGGTGACCCGGCAGATCCAAGAGCACGAGCAGGGCTCGGCGCTGAGGGAGCAGATGTCCGGGTTAGGAGAGCTTTTATAAAACAACTTATAGAATAGCTTAGCTTATTTACAGTGTCGATGTTCATTTAGAAGCATGTTATCTACTCAATTATTAACAAAATGACTCCAGTCATTGTTAAATCTTGAATGGTAAACAAAACACTTAAAAATATCCCTTCACCCATCTTCAGGTACAAGAGGATGAGACGGCAGCATCAGAAGCAGCTGATGGGCCTGGAGAACAAGCTGAAGGCAGAGATGGACGAGCACCAGCTGAGGCTTGACAAGGAGCTAGAGAACCAGAGGAACAGCTTTGGGGGCGAGGCTGACAAACTGAGCAAGAAGCATCAGGCAATCCTGGAGAAGGAGGTAAAGGAGATGATAGGGAGAGGAAAGAATTGACAGGAATAGAAACTGGAGGTGTTTGGATGAGGAGGTAGGGCAGGTGTGAGCAAACTTCAGAATGCAGGCATGATTACCACGGAGAGTCACTATGAGTAATTAAGCGAAATGTAGATCTCTACATCTAGATGTCTTGATAAAGGTGTCTGCTAAATGACAAAAAAGTACATTTGTAGGCCTAAGTTTGAAGTATCAAGCCAAATACTGAAGGCTTTTGCTGGGTTGACTATAGCTTTAGGTCTTTGCTTACCCATGTAAGTTTTTTTTCCTTCGGTTTTCAGACAAAGGCAGCCTTGGCTGAGGAGAAGAAGTTTCAGCAGCACATCCTGGCCCAGCAGAAGAAGGAACTGACCAGCCTCCTCGAGTCCCAGAAACGTCAGTACCGAGCACGCAAGGAGCAGCTCAAAGAGGTACGGCTACATGCCAACTATACTGTAACTAAAGCCCACCAACCATACCGTAACTACGGCCCACCAGGCATACTGTAATTTCGTACCAACTGCAAACTCTCAAAGTTCAGAAACAAAGCTACTCAGTGGAATGACGGCCGGTAAAACAGGTTTTTTTTGGCCGTTATCTAATCAATGTTTCTCAAAGCCTTCAAAGTGGGGGGATGCATCTACCTGTAATTTACTACTGCTGAACTGGTCATTTCCCACCTCGTCATTTCCGGCCCCTTCTACTTCTGTTTCCCAGGAGCTGAACGAGAACCAGTCTACCCCCAAAAGGGAGAAGCAGGAGTGGCTGGTGCACCAGAAGGAGTGCCTCCAGCAGCTGCAGGCAGAGGAGGAGGCGGGGCTTCTGAGGAGACAACGGCAATACTATGAGCTACAGTGTCGCCAGTATAAGAGGAAGATGCTGCTTGCACGCCACAACCTGGAGCAGGACCTACTCAGAGAGGTACAGTACAACCACAGCACCAGTAATGTAGACATCCATCAGCTGACGTAGCAGTTGGCATTCTTCAAGGCTCTGGTCTGGGACCGTTTCTGTTGTTTGTAATGATGTAGTGCTAACTCTGTGATATTAAGTTTTTTGTTTAATTTTTTTAAACAAAGATCCAATTGACTCTTATTGATTTCTTATTGGTCTTTGCTACAACTATGTTGAGCTCAAGATGTTGTAGGATGAAGTCCAATTTTGGACTTCAATCTGTTTAGATGACAAAATTAACCTCTCTGCTCTTTTCCTTCTGCTCCCGTTTTTCTCTCTTTTGTTTCTTTCTCCACCCAGGATCTAAACAAGAAGCAGACACTGAAGGACTTGGAGTGCGCCATGCTACTGCGCCACCACGAGTCGACCCAGGAGATGGAGTTCCGGCAGTTGGGTTCAGTGCAGCGAACGCGAGCCGACCTAATCCGCACGCAACACCAGACGGAGCTCACCAACCAGATGGAGTACAACAAGCGGCGCGAGCAGGAGCTCCGGCAGAAGCACGCGGTGGAAGTCCGCCAGCAGCCCAAGAGCCTCAAAGTGAGTGAGAGCGAGACCCAAGGCACACAAAACCAGCCACCTCTGGAAACTGAGGATGACAGGGGGGGTGAGGATCAGAAAACAGGGGGGCAAAGGGGCGCCCAACCTGGGGCCGAGGGGTTGGAAGAGATGGAGGGAGTGGAGGAAGTTGAGAAGGGGGAGATGGAAGAACGTGAAACCAAAGAAGTAATGGAGAGAAACATTGTAGAGGTTGAGGAATGGGGGATAAAAGGTTTTGAAGAAGGGATGGAAGAGGCTTTGCAAGACCAAAGTGAAGGGATTGAGAAGGAGATGGGAGATGGGCATGATAATTGCTGTAGTTTAGAGATCAAGGATGAAATAGAGGAGGAACAGGAGGAGAAGGCCAAGGCAGAGAACAAGGGCGAGAAAGGCAGGGAGGACGAAGCTCAAGAAGCTGATAAGCGAAAATCTGGGGAGGGAGAAGTGGTTCTGAGGCAGGTGGACGGAGTGCAGTGGGAGGACGAAGAGGGGGATGATGAAGATGAAGCAAGATATGTTCTTGATGACGATTACTGCAACGAAGAGGAGGAGGAGGGTAGGGGCGTGGCCGATGGCTGTCCATCCGAGTTCATCACCTCCCCAGAACGGAGACGCGTGCACGAGTCCGACGAGCTCTCTGAATTCTACTTCCCAGAGACCCCAGAGGAACTCGAGCCTGTCTCTCCTGCCACCCCCCCAGCCTCTCCACCCCCTGTCCCTTCTTCTTTTCCATCCCTTTTCTCACATGCCATCTGTCTCCTCCTGTCCCTTTCGGCTGCCGCCCAGCCCTCAAACTTTACCCTCTTGCTCCTCTCAATCTTCCTCCTCTCCCTTCGTCGCTGTCCCCCCCTCCCTTCGCTGGCTTCCCTCCTCCTCTCAGGCGAGCTGGCCCTCCTTGCCCTGTTCTTCTCTTACCTCCTCCTTCGCTCCTGCTGCTCTCTCTCCATCTCCACATACCTGTCCCTCACTCTGTGGGCATGTGGCCTCTTCAGCCTGGGTCTCTCGCTGAGCCTAGGTCTCTATTACGTGCCCGTGGCCCTGATTTCTGCCTCCTTCCTCAGCTCACCTTCCCTGTTCCTCTCCCTCTACCTTGTGGTGGTGCTGGTGGTTAGGCCGGCACGCGTCTTCCTCCAAAATGCACCGCGGAAGCTCAGCCGTCTTTGGATGAGGTTCCTCTTCCGCCTCCCCCGTCCGCTCTTCAATATCTGCCAGTCTCTGCTCGGGGGCCTGGCGGAGCGAAGCCTTTACGATATGTTCCCCAAGGCCGGGCGCAACTGGGGAGGCCGCCAATCCAAAATCCCAGTGCCCCTTAAAAGCCTGCCCTTAGATCGCCAAGTGGGCAGGAACCACAGCGGCTCGCCCCTTGCCGCGTGCCTCCTCTGGGCCAGGCGCTTTGTTCGACGGCCTTTAGGTGTCCTCGCAGACCTGGCCAACTCTGTCGTTCTGAGGCTGGCTAGCAGGATCCTTAAAGAGCTGCCCCCTGAGTGCCTGAGCAGACTTCGTACCTTCGGTCTGCTCAGAAAGCAGAAACCTAGCAGGCTGCCCCGGCTCCTACCTAGAGAAGTCAGGGAGCAGAGGGAAAGGCGGAGGAGAGAGAGGGAGAGGCAGAGGAGGGAGCGGGAGAAAGAACGGCTGTTTAGAGATGAAGGGAGATGGGAATGCGGGTTGAGGCGAACAGCCTCTGGGCGGAGCTTGAGAGGTAAAGTGCGACCATGGCGATAGTTAGAGAAGCAGAGTTAGGGAGCTGTGTATGTGTGTTCGTTCGTTCGTTCGTTCTATTCATCACTGTCTGACCATTGTGTCTTTCATTTGGGCCCGCTTGTTTGCTTTTTCTTTTTTCCCTGACACAATGTTTTTGGGATCCACTTTAGGTGTCCGCTTTTTATCTATTATGAACTCACCCTAACACTGTAGCATTGACTAAATGTGATCAACCTTTCATATAGTACTGAATGGCCAAAAGCAAACTCTGTCACTGTTGTGTTATACCCCATTGAAGTTTCAGTGTTTGTCACTCACTATCGTGCTTTTTGTAAAAGTTTTTTTGTTTTTTTTGTTCTTAATTTGTAAGACAATTCATTATTATGGTTATTGTTAAGACCATGTTTGTGCAATCTATTCCTGGGTTTTTATACAAGTTTTAAGATTTCTGAAGTATTTTGTTTGTGCACTATTCCTGCACATTGAATTCCATGTCAATGCAGTGGCTACCATCAGTATCTATGGATAGACATCACTGACCTTGGACTGACCCAAATCTAAACAACCAGTACTAAAATACTGTGAAAATAGTAAGTGTTATAATTTCACGGAAATGGACCCCGAAAAAACACTACCATGTCATTGATACGGTGCAATAAATAATCAAACACCAACTTTCAGAACCATGCTGCTTTAATCCACC
The DNA here is from genome assembly GCA_016801175.1 of Esox masquinongy. Taxonomy (NCBI): domain Eukaryota; kingdom Metazoa; phylum Chordata; class Actinopteri; order Esociformes; family Esocidae; genus Esox; species Esox masquinongy. The sequence continues at coordinate 45,726 of JACXGI010004239.1, forward strand.
AAGCAATATGTAATTGGTTCTTTTTACTCTCAAGCTCAAATGGCTAATGTGTTAAAGACGGAAATCCCTAAACTATAAAATTCTTTCCCAAAATGTGTGTTTGTTACAAAGAGCCAATACTGTTCAGTCATACAATTAAAAGGTAGAATATACTGCATAATACTAATACCAAATTTCTAGGACCCAATTGATTATAAGTTTTAGGGTCTAATATCTGGGAGGACAGAACTGACAAGGAATGAAGTATAATGTTTCCACACTGAATTGTATTAAGTATTGATTATTGATGGATTTAATTGTCCATAGCAGTGTAGTCACAGTATAAGGCCAATATCTGTAAATATTACTGGTGAATATCAGTTGGTTTCTACCAACTACCATACTAAGGTGTTTGTCACTTAAGTGTTTTATTTGGCCTGGTAGATTTCAGCTGTCAATTTAGTGTGATGTATCAGGTGTTTAGTCAGTATTGCTCATTGAAAAGAGTTGATAGTTTGCAAGTAACACATCAAACATTAAAATGCACAGAGAGCTGTAGAAGCTGGGGAAATGGTTATTAGTTATTACATTTGATATTTTAGCTAGGTAGATTATTTTTTTTGTTATTGTGCTATTGGCAATAGTCTTATATCGCAGATTTACAATGTAAACGTTTTTGTTTTTCTCACACTCCTATATTAAGATAAGCCAACTTTCTGCTTGACTGAAAAAAATCTAATGTCTACCATTTTACAGCTACAAAAGTTAGGCTATCTCCATATCCAGAAACAAAACTCCTGTTTTTTTTTTTTGTTTTAGTAGGACTATAGTTATATATTTTATTACTATTTAATTGGAATATTGTAAAAATAAAATAAAGCTATAAAAATATTTTGGGCTCATGCAATGGAAAATTACGATTGAGGGATCCACTGAATGTGAGAAATGCAATACTCTGTAGAGATTTACAATCGTTAAAACATTTTGCACTGGCCTAGATGTCCTACATGTTTATTCCAAAGACTTTTCAAAACTGGGTTTTAACTGAAAGGGTTTTAATTAGTCTGAAAGAAAACAAGTATTTTGTTTTCCCCCAAACAAGTGAAAAACATTGTCTTGGCCTCTAACTGGTAAGAAATAGTCAGCTTGTTATGCAACTTGCCTTGAATTATTTTATGTATCAAATTTTATATATTTATATATATATATATATATATATATATATATGATTTTATATTCCATTATATAACTGCTATGAATTATTATTTGGACCCCAGTCCAAAATAAGTTTCAGCCAATTGTTTTAATGGGCAGTTGGCCATTGATGAAGTGTCAGTGAAATGTACAAAGAGATTCCTAATTTAAACATATGGACCTACCTGAGAGGTCAGGGGAGATTTAAAGTGCAGGAATATTACTTAAAACACAGGTCACTCAGAAAGTAGTGCCCTGCATTTTACAGGTGAGGCATTGCGGTGGAAGGATATTACTGAGTGTGATGCAGCAAGAGCTGTACTCCGGCACTGTATTCTAAAAGAATGATAACTAGTGTTTGGCTTTCTGAATTACCTACATTGGAGGGAGCCAATCCAAAAACTCATTTTTGAAGAGGAATACCTTGTGTGCCGTTTTTCATTTTACCCATTTTTTGTTTTAATGTAATTTATGATTTGAAATTGTCTTTGTATTTTTTGTATGTTTACATTGCTTTGTTCCGTTTGTATGCCTTTGAACTTCCAGAGTTTTATCACGTCAAGTTTTATATGAATATTTAATATATGCAGTATTTATAGGGTCAGTACTGCATTCTGTGTTCGGCCGCCATTTTGTTTGCATTTCATCTTCATTGTGAGTTCACAATTGTTTATGTATGTCAGCATTTTGGCATCATTTAAGGTTTTGTTTTCTCTACAGAAATAAATTATTTTTTGTTCCAATCATTTGTCTTAATACTTTATGATTTACATCTTTTCCATCATATCCTAATTTCTATTGTTCACCATTTTCATATCTATTTATACTTTAATTCAGCATATCAAGAATGGAGGAAAATAATTAAATCAAAGTTAAACATTTCTCCAAGGATGAACATTTGTCCTTGTCCCTACTTATCCTTCCATCATAGATATAATTAGTCTAACGTAGTTTTGGGATGGTGCAGTATGACGATGTCCCAACTATCCTCTTACAAATGTGTACTTCATTTCCCATCACTGATTTGAAAGAAACATGCTTGACATGAATATATGGGGAAACATTTTTTATGAAACACTGCATTCTAAAAGCTCTAGGCAGTGCATTTCATAATGCCTTATTCCTGCAGATTCACAAAAAAACAGACTTGACACAGTAAAAAAAAAAAAAAACACACATCAAGCTAATTATTTCAGAACATGATGTCTCAAAATGCTTTGAGACACACTTTTACACACCCACTTAATGGGAGCAAACATCCTTTCAAGACTTTACACCCAGTATAGGCACCCGGTTAGATCTGTCGGCAGTATGGTAACACCTTTATCTTGTATTCATGTTGGTTGGCTGGCATTGTCACATTTCACTATTCAATCATCTCAGATGCACAGTGGCTAGGGAGTATGGGCTTGGCATTAATTTTGGAACTAAAATCATAATCCCATTTTTTGTGGCTGTTTTTTGGATGGTTAGGGAAATGTTAGTCAATAGGAGTTTGGTTATTATTGGCAATCAATTGAGCTAAGTAGGACTTAAATTCAGAAATCTATTGAGATTTAAGAAATACATTTCAAGTATTTACAAAAATGATAAGTTGTGGGAAATGTTCAAAATAGCCATCAGGACATCCTGATTTGGTATAGAACTAGTTCTATAATAAATGAAAGTCTGAGAACTATGAGATACAAGATTAAGTGAATGAGTTTATATATACTTTAACACACTGAGGGATATTTTAAGAAATGTCTGACAACTTAAGTGAATATGAAAAATGTTATCTTGCAGGTAAGAGTAATGTAAAATTGTGATAGACACTTTTATCCTAAGTATGTCTCATGGTGTTTGTGTGCACAGAACATTTGCCCGCAAAAAACAATGGTTGCTTTTGAGGTAATTGACTCACCAACAGACAGATTGCTTATAACACGATTTGGTTAGCTGATAATTTAAGGGTAAAACAGTCACATTATCACCTATTCAAAAGACCCAGTTCCTTAAATACACAATTCTTAAAAGTTCACTGTGGTTACATGAATAAATCCCACCTTGCAAAGAAGACAAAATGAGAGTTACAGCCCGTTTAAACAGAGCATTGAATCCCCCTGCCCAAATTACTTGCAGCACACCTAAACCTCATTTTGATTGCGATTGTGTAAGTTGTGATAGTCTGCAACAGGGTCAATGTTTTACGATAATGTGTTTTTGTTGAATGTTGTCAATTTTAATGAGGTGATCGTGACCCGAGTGCCCCTTTAAAAAGTGATATAATCTTGTCTCAGATACATTACCTCCATTCACAATCAAAATGAGGTTCAGGTTTGGTAATTTTACAAGGTGGCACTGTTTTTTTCTGTAGGATAACGTTGGTTGTGCTCATGTTTTTTCCTCTAAACTGATAATTTATTTGCAAGGTGGGACATTTTCCTCTATGAAAGATTTGATAGGATAGATCTGAAGACTAATTTGTGAAAAAGCACATACACAATACATAGTGAATAGGATGGAGTAAAGATATTACACTAACCATTATACAGCATGCCCAGACCCACCCTGCTTGAAATATTATTTAGGAATGCCCAACTTATTAGTGTTAGTTAAGTGTTTTTAAACATATAATTTCTTTAGAACTGTTGTTTCATACCTTTTTATTAATTTGGTTTAATTAGATTTTCTAACAAACATGCAAAACTAGACAAAGATGCAGACATCAAGTGTTGTTTCATTAATTTCAATGGAGAAAATTACATATCATTTCCAATTTCTTCTTCTTCCAATAAAGACATTGGATCTAAATGATTTTGGGAAAAGATCCACCATTTAGGTTTTAGATAGTAGGTATGCACTTAATCTTTACTATTATGGAAAAGCATGTGATTTGCGGGGGTCACTGCAACTACATAGAAAATAAAACACAAACTCCATATAGACTGGAAACATATTTCATCTGCTCATTTAAATGAAGCCCCCACCCCCGAGCAGTATATTTACTGCTTTTTCGTTTACATTCTCCATTGGTAAGGACAACCTTAACATCTATATCTTAACTTTAAAATATCTGTACTAAGCTTATTTCTCCATCCATCCTTCCTCGATTCCTTGCACCATCTGTCCTTACCTCCTTCTCCAAACCCATTAAGAGGTACCTTGGAACTTCGATATATTTAAGCAGGAGGTGAGGAGATAAGTTGCAGGGAATCACGTTACAAAAATGCATTATGGCTACTGTAGTACATGATCCCACATTCTCTCTTTTCTTCCAGTCCAAAGAACTCCAAATCAAGCGTCAATTCCAGGACACATGCAAAATCCAGACCCGCCAGTACAAGGCCCTGCGTAACCACCTGCTGGAGAACACACCCAAGTCGGAACATAAGGCGGTGCTCAAGCGCCTTAAAGATGAGCAGACGCGTAAGCTGGCCATCCTGGCTGAGCAGTATGACCACTCAATCAATGACATGCTGTCCACACAGGCTGTGAGTAAGGCAAGGAGACGTTGTTCACCCTTTGCACCGCACAAACTACGACCATCTGTAGCACCACTCCTGCCTGGGCATGCAAACCAGCTACCTGCACTCTTGGCAGTCTTCTGACTACACCATCACTCCACTTCTTTTGTTGTAACTTAAAGGACAATTAATTTTTTTACAACTTGATGTTAGATGGTTACTTGCCTTGAAAGAATTTGGGCCAAGAGAAACTGTAATCCATGATTGGGTTTTCTTTCAACAGCTGTTAATGACTATAGGTAACTTAGCCACCACAGAAATCCCAGTGTGAGAGTCTATTAAAGAAAAACTACAAATCTGAAATAAATAGAGTTTGGTCTGAGGTGGTCTTGCAGTCTAAGCTGCTGACACCGGGGCACTTGTAATGTTGCTATGTCGAATCCAGCCAAGAGGGTTGAATCCAGCCAATTCCTCTGTCTGTAAAAATGTTCTCTATCATTGACAATTGTATTGTTACAAATGAACATAAAAATTGCTAACAAGAAAAAAATCTTAAATGGTCCAACACCCTCACTACTAACTTAAGTTAGCTGAAGTGTGTAATGGTTCCTGTAAATAATTGCACTATAAATTATAGTCTTTCATGGCACAAATATTCATCTTGAAGAACGATCAAACATGAAGTTGAAAGACAGTGAAATTGTACTTTAAGGCTCTTTTTGGTCTTGTGATAAATTAACATGGACAATTTTATTTTTACTTTAGTCCATGTTAATTGAATTATTATCAAGTCTAAATCAGTCCCTTAGTGTGATAATATGATACTCTTGCTACACCTCATCTAACCCCTCATCAGCCCTAACCCCTGTCTTGGATCTGATTAATCGTGCATGGCACACCAAGGTTCTGAAACATTTTAGGATGTAACATTACAAAACATCCAGATAGCAGGGTATCAAGTAGAACAGAAAGGATTTTCTGTTATGTGGAGTAGGGAATTGTGTCAGCTCTATTCATTATATTTCTGTCTGCAGCCTTACATACTAAGCTTTGCTCAGGTACAGAATGACATATTTTTTTTACCATGTGGCCCATGGATTCCATCTGGTAACCTTTTGGTTACTGGTCAGATGATCTTATTTAGCCTACCTGCCACCTCTGTTCTAAAATATTTAAATAGAAATACATGATTTAGAGTCTCTCCTCTCTGACTTGAGGAATAAAGATTCTTGTTGGTTTTATTCATAGTAATTCTATCGGTAACATTCAACAGCATAGTTCCCTCTAGACCCTGTTACATGCATCTGTTAGGTCCTCAAATATCCCAACCACACGTGGTCCCGAAAACACTCTATCCCCACTCGACACAAGATCAACATCTTGTGTCCCTGAATAGTACTGCCTCGCCTCAAAGATACAGAAGTCACAGTCAGTCCCCACCACATCCAATCGCACAGATTTACCATCTGTCATGTCCTCATGTAACAAACATACTGTAGGACAAACAGTCCCCTATCCTCACCACACTCCTCAAATTGATAGCCTGCTAGCTATAGGACAACATGGTCTCAGGGCAATTTCTGTTATTATGTACGTAAATCTGTGGTACATGTGCTATATTACATTATATTTAATTAATTAATTGAATAGGGGTTGTGCTGTGAGAAAGTGTTTGCCCCTTTCAGATTTTCTGTACTTTTGTATGTTTCTGAACAAAACATAATATCAGATCCCTTGTGTGAATGAGAACATAGTAATTTAATGCCATCTTTCATCGATATGTTTGGCGATCTACAAGAGCACACTGGATATCATGCCCAGTCTTTGTTGGTAATAAGCCAAAAAGAAGCAAATTGTGTTTTGGAATGAAATTGAGATTTTTGTATTTTTGGATATTTTAAACCCTATGCTTCATGGTAATGTACTGAAGGGAAATAGTACATTTTCAAGGTTTTCTGATGTTAGCTTACAATCGTTAGCTTACAATCCTCTGCTCTTGTATGATAACATACAGATGATAACATACAAATTTGATAACATACAAATTTGTATGATATCAATGATAAAAGGCAAATTTGATAAACAAATTTGTATTCAGGAGAGTTTGTAAAAACGCAAATATATATTCAGCATTCAAATAACCAGCAGGTAGAAAAAAATAGGTGTGAGAACAGGTGGGCTGTGGCCAGTATCAGCAGGCAGTGATTGTAGCTAAAGGTGGCACAACCAGTTTTTGTAAGGGGGCAAATATTTCACACATTAGGGTGTTGTGCGGCTTCGATAATTAAATACATTAAGGGGCAATTTTCTGGACACAGTTTAAGCCTAGTCCAGGACTAAACATACTGTAAAAATACCCAGGGAGTTTTTCCAGTGAGTTGGATCTTTTTGTCTCGGACTAGGCTTAATCTTTGACTGGGTATGGGTATATAAGTTTCAAAATGTTGTTACATGTTGACTCAGGGTCCCTTTGTCTGATATTAGGTTTTGAAAGGAGTAAAAAAATATGCAAAGTACAGAAAGTCTGAAAGGGAGTTAATACTAACCTAGGGAGTTCTTATGAAGCACTAGCAAAAAAAACTCCATTTACATGTTGCTTATGAGGGCATTTTTCAGGCTCATATAAAAGGTTAGAATCATTTACGTAACATGTTTTGACAGAGATAGGCAATCCTGGTCCTGGAGTACAGCATGTACTTTACATACTGGATTAAACCAACCTAAACAATTATAGGTGCATTGATTCTGTCAAAATAAAGATTTTAGTTGTTTCTTTTATTGGACAAAATAAAACAAAGTTGTTTTAGGAAACAATTGGTCAAATATACAGTATCTCACAAAAGTGAGTACACCCCTCACATTTTTATAAATATTTGATTATATCTTTTCATGTGACAACACTGAAGAAATGACACTTTGCTACAATGTAAAGTAATGAGTGTACAGCTTGTATAACAGTGTAAATTTGCTGTCCCCTCAAAATAACACAACACACAGCCATTAATGTCTAAACCGCTGGCAACAAAAGTGAGTACACCCCTAAGTGAAAATGTCCAAATTGGGCCCAAAGTGTCAATATTTTGTGTGGCCACCATCATTTTCCAGCACTGCCTTAACCCTCTTGGGCATGGAATTCACCAGAGCTTCACAGGTTGCCACTGGAGTCCACTTCCACTCCTCCATGACGACATCACGGAGCTGGTGGATGTTAGAGACCTTGCGCTCCTCCACCTTCCATTTGAGGATGCCCCACAGATGCTCAATAGGGTTTAGGTCTGGAGACATGCTTGGTCAGTCCATCACCTTTACCCTCAGCTTCTTTAGCAAGGCAGTGATCGTCTTGGAGGTGTGTTTGGGGTTGTTATCATGTTGGAATACTGCCCTGCAGCCCAGTCTCCGAAGGGAGGGGATCATGCTCTGCTTCAGTATGTCACAGTACATGTTGGCATTCATGGTTCCCTCAATGAACTGTAGCTTCCCAGTGCCGGCAGCACTCATGCAGCCCCAGACCATGACACTCCCACCACCATGCTTGACTGTAGGCAAGACACACTTGTCTTTGTACTCCTCACCTGGTTGCTGCCACACACGCTTGACACCATCTGAACCAAATAAGTTTATCTTGGTCTCATCAGACCACAGGACATGGTTCCAGTAATCCATGTCCTTAGCCTGCTTGTTTTCAGCAAACTGTTTGCGGGCTTTCTTGTGCATCATCTTTAGAAGAGGCTTCCTTCTGGGACAACAGCCATGCAGACCAATTTGATGCAGTGTGCGGTGTATGGTCTGAGCACTGACAAGCTGACCCCCCACCCCTTCAACCTCTGCAGCAATGCTGGCAGCACTCTATACGTCTATTTCCCAAAGACAACCTCTGGATATGACGCTGAGCACGTGCACTCAACTTCTTTGGTCGACCATGGCAAGGCCTGTTCTGTGTAGAACCAGTCCTGTTAAACCGCTGTATGGTCAGTTCAGTTTCAGGGTCTTGGCAATCTTCTTATAGCCTAGGCCATCTTTATGTAGAGCAACAATTATTTTTTTCAGATCCTCAGAGAGTTCTTTGCCATGAGGTGCCATGTTGAACTTCCAGTGACCAGTATGAAGGAGTGTGAGAGCGATAACACCAAATGTAACACACCTGCTCCCCATTCACACCTGAGACCTTGTAACACTAACAAGTCACATGACACCGGGGAGGGAAAATGGCTAATTGGGCCTAATTTGGACATTTTCACTTAGGGGTGTACTCACTTTTGTTGCCAGCGGTTTAGACATTAATGGCTGTGTGTTGAGTTATTTTGAGGGGACAGCAAATTGACACTGTTATACAAGCTGTACACTCACTACTTTACATTGTAGCAAAGTGTCATTTCTTCAGTGTTGTCACATGAAAAGATATAATCAAATATTTATAAAAATGTGAGGGGTGTACTCACTTTTGAGAGATACTGTAAATGGTTTGACAGAATGAATACACCCCTGGTGTACTGAAATGAGTCAATCACTGAAATAATTTATTAGTTAACAGTGGTGTCTATTTGAGAAAAAGTCCTGAAGTGTAGGTTACCAGTGGGATAATCCTGAAACAGAGTTGCTTATCCCAAGGTTAAAAGATTCTGAAATACAACGATTAGGTGAATTTACACGGCAGGTTAAAGGAATTGGGTTAAGTTTAGTATAATTCTGACCACACCCATCCTCACAACTTCAATTTCTCTCAAAGTAACTAGAGCAGCTGTTGGTATTACAGGTGCTGGTCATATAATTAGAATATCATCAAAAAGTTGATTTATTTCAGTAATTCCATTCAAAAAGTGAAACTTGGATATTATATTCATTCATTACACACAGACTGATATATTTCAAATGTTTATTTCATTTAATTGTGATGATTAAAACTGACAACTAATGAAAATCCCAAATTCAGTATCTCAGAAAATT
>JACXGI010004240.1:0-15854 GCA_016801175.1 Esox masquinongy
TCCAGATCAGGGTAACAGGTGTTGTGACATGTCAGATCCAGATCAGGTTAACACGTTCAAAATTCATTATTTTCCATTGGTGTCCTTTTGGATACATTCACACATTTTGCAATATTTTTATTAGTTGGGTTTAAGTACTACAAACATTTTCTTTTTAATAATGGACAGAATTTAATACATCAGTTACAGTAATAGTAATTTCATTTAAAAGGAGAATAAAAAAGAAGACATCCAAATCTAAAACTTGGTGATTAAGAACTTAAATAGATGTTACATGCTTACACAAATTACACAAAATTTGGTTAAGTGCCCTCTAAGTTGCTCCTATGTGCAAAAAAACGTAAATAAGTGCCCTCTGGGTGCCCTTCCAGTGGAGAAAACATGATGAAGTGCTCTCTGGGTGCCCTACCCGTGGAGAAAACGTGATGAAGTGCTCACTGCGTGCCCTTCCAGTGAAAAAAATATGATGCAGTGCATTAATGGATGCCCTTCCAGTGGAATAATTGTGATGCAGTGTCCTCATGGGTGCCTTTATGTGTCCTAGTGGGCATCCTTCCAGTGGATATGTGGAAGGGCATGTGATGTAGTGCCATGTAGGCTGCCCTATATGCTCCTCCTGGTGCCTCCTTTGTTTTATATATCGTTTTAAAAAACATTTTAGTGGCAGCATGATTCTACCTCAATTTCATTTCTGTTTGGAACCAATAAACTCATCCAGGCAGTTTTTAGAATCGTTAGCATGTAGAAGTTAAAAAGTTAGCAAGTTAGCAAAGTTAGCATAGTTAAACGTATATTTAGAAAGAAGAAAACATGTAAAAACTGTCTGGATGAGTTTATTGGTTCCTAAAGAGAGTGGAAATGAGGTAGAATCATCTCTTTTCTGGTTTGTTTTGGTTTTTAAGCTGTATACCTTGTTAGACAATATTCTAGAGGATGCCTTGCTAGGTAGCTTACTTAGCCCTTTCTATGCTAACTGGTGGACTTGATCCAACTCAAATCAAACAGAAAGTGTAGTAATATCTTTAACTTTTATCTACTCTGAATCCAACACCCTGACTATCTCCCTACCCTGCCTATGCTCCACAACATACATTTAATGTCGAAAGTTTATATATACCTTAGCCAGATACATTTACACTCAGTTGATCACAGTTCCTGACATATAATCCTAGTAAAATTCCCTGTCGTAAGTCAGTTAGGATTACCAATTTATTTTAAGAATGTGAAATGTCAGAATAATAGTAGAGAGAATGATTTATTTCAGCTTATATTTTATTTCATCCCATTCCCAGTGGGTCAGAAGTCTACATACACTCAATTAATATTTGGTAGCATTGCCTTTAAATTGTCTAACTTGGGTTAAACTTTTCGGGTAGCCAGGTAGTCAGGTTTTTAGGCCTCCTTGCTCACACACGCTTTTTCAGTTATGCCTAAAAATGGTATATAGGATTGAGGTCAGAGCTTTCTGATGGCCAATCCAATACCTTGACTTTGTTTTCCCTTAGCCATTTTGCCACAACTTTGGAAGTATGCTTGGGGTCCATTTGGAAGGCCCATTTGCAAGCAAGCTTCCTGACTGATGTCTTGAGATGTAGATTTGAAATATCCACATGATTTTCCTTACTCATGATGCTATCTATTTTGTGATGTGCACCAGTCCCTCCTGCAGCAAAGCACCCCCACAAAATGATGCTGCCACCCCTGTGCTTCATGGTTGGGATTGTGATCTTAGACTTGCAAGCCTCCCCCTTTTTCTTCCAAACATAACGATGGTCATTATAGCCAAACAGTTCAATTTTTGTTACACCAGACCTCAGAGGACATTTCTCCAAGAAGTATGATCTTTGTCCCCATGTGCAGTTGCAACCCGCAGTCTGGCTTTTTTATGGCGGTTCTCGAGCAGTGGCTTCTTCCTTGCTGAGCGGCCTTTCAGGTTATGTCGATATAGGACTCGTTTTACAGTGGATATAGATACTTTTGTACCAGTTTCCTCCAGCATCTTCACAAGATCCTTTGCTCTTCTTCTAGGATTGATACGCACTTCTCGCACCAAAGTATGTTCATCTCTAGGAGACAGAACGTGTCTCCTTCCTGAGCGGTATGACGGCTACGTGGTCCCATGGTGTTTATACTTGCGTACTATTGTTTTTACAGATGAATGTGGTACCTTCAGGTATTTGGAAATTGCTCCCAAGGATGTACCAGACTTGGGTAGGTCTACAATTTCTTTTCTGAGGTCTTGGCTGATTTCCTTTGATTTTCTCATGATGTCAAGCAAAGAGGCACTGAGTTTGAAGTTAGGCCTTGAAATACATCTAAAGGTAAACCTCCAATTGACTCAAATTACGTCAACTAACCTACAGCACAGTCAACATAATGTACGTAAACGTCTGACCCACTGGAATTGTGATATAGTGAATTATAGGTGAAATAATCTGTCTTTAAACAATTGTTGCAAAATTTACTTGTGTCATGGTAGATTTTTAACACAAAGTAGATGTCCTAACCGACTCACCAAAACTAAAGTTTGTTAACATGAAATCTGTGCAGTGGTAAAAAAATTAGTTTCAATAACTGCAACCTAAGTGTCTGTAAATGTCCGACTTCAACTGTACAGCTCATTCTCAATATTAATCTTAACCAGAGTTTGGAACTGTTTCACCATAAATGCATCACAGATTTCTGCGTGTTGGTGCCTCACTACATGCAGCTGGTGCCCATTTAATAATTTTTTTCACCCCTGCCCCTCAGACAGCCTGAGTATGCTACTGCAACTATTCTTAAAGAATGCACAACCTCGTTTACAATAAAGATGGGAAACTATGTAAAATGCAAATAAAAACAGAATGCAACAATGTGCAAATCATTTATCCCTGCATTTAATTGAAAATAGTACAAAGACAACATATCAAATGTTAATACTGCGGAATGTTATTGTTTTTGGAAAAATACTGTACATGCCCATTTTGAATATGATGCCAGCAACACAAAAAAGTTGGGATGGGGCATGTTTACCACTGTGTTCCATCACCTCTTTTTTAAACAATACCCTGTAAGTGTTTGGGAACTGAGGAGACAAATTCCTGTAGTTTTGAAAGTGAAATGTATTCCCATTCTTGCTTGATATAGGATTGCAGCTGCTCAAAAGTTCAGGGTCTCCTTTGTCATATTTTTTGTTTCATAATGAGCCAAATGTACTCAAGGGGTGAAAGGTCTGGACTGCAGGCAGGCCAGTTTAGCACCCAGACTCTTTTACCATGGAGCCATGCTGTTGTAATACGTGCAGAATGTGGTTTGGCATTGTCTTGCTGAAATAAGCAAGGCCTTCCCTGAAAAACACGTTGTCTCGATGGCAGCATATGTTGCTCCAAAACTTGTATATATTGTTCAGCACTAATGGTGCCTTCACAGACGTGCAAGTCACCCATGCCATCTGGACTAATGCATCCCTATACAATCACAGATGCTGGCTTTTGAATTGTCTGCTGATAACAAGCCAGATGGTCCCTCTCCTCTTTAGCCTGGAGGACACAGCGTCCATGATTCCCAAAAATAATTTCCAATTTTGATTCATCTGACCACAGGACAGTTTTCCAGTTTGCCTCAGTCCATCTTAAATGAGCTTGGGCCTAGAGAAGGTGGCAGCGTTTCTGGATCTTGTTAATATATGTTTTCTTTGCATGGTAGAGTTTTAACTTGCATTTGTGGATGCAGTGACCTACTATGTTCACAGACAGTGGTTATCGGAAGTGTTCCTGAGCTCATGCAGTGATTTCCACTACAGAATCGTGTCTGTTTTTAATGCAGTGCCGCCTGAGGGCCCGAAGATCATGGCCATACAATATTGGTTTTTGGCCTTGTTCCTTGTATACAGGGATTTCTCCGAATTCTCTGAATCTTTTAATGATTTTATGTACCGTAGATGATGAGATCCCCAAACTCTTTGCAATTTTACATTGAGAAACATTATTCTTAAATTGTTGCATTATTTACCTGCGCAGTCTTTCACAGAGGGGTGAACCCCTCCCCATCCTCACTTCTGACCAACCCATGCTCTCTGGAATGATCTTTTAATACCCAATCATGTTACTGACCTGTTGTCAATCAACCTAATTAGTTGTGTGATATTCCACCAGGTTTAGTTTTTTTTTGCATTACACAACTTTTCCAGCCTTTTGTTGCCTCTGTCCCAACTTTTTTGAAATGTGTTGCTGGCAGCCAAGTGGGCATATATTTTTCAAGAAACAATAAAATGTCTAATTATCAACATTTGATATGATGTCTTTGTACTATTTTGTAATGAATATGGGGTTTAAATGATTTGCACATTATTGCATTATGGTTTGATTAACATTTCACACAGCGTCCCAACTTTTTTGGAAACGGGGTTGTATCATTAATTACAATATTGAGATTAGTTCAACTAGCAAAAAATAATTAATACAATTGTTTTGGTTGGTACATAAAGTAATACATCTATGAATCTGAGAGTGCTTATTTGTGTCCGGACGTATCGCTTAGCTCGTTACAGTATCAGTTGCGGGATACCCATGATATTGGTATTTTGTTCTTGTTTGAGCTGCAGATTTCTTCCAGAAAAAACACATTGAATAATGTTACCCATACATCCTCACAACATAGCAGTTTACCATCATGATTAAAAAAGTGTCAATCCTTGGGTATACCTTGGCATCTAAACTTTCTCAAATGTAGCTGGTCTCCATTTAATTAGACATATTTAACATCTTGCTTATTTCTGTGCAGCCGACTGTGTAAGCATTTTTCTCATGACATATAGGACCATGGACAGCAACTGAGGATGACATGCAGGGCATACCTACATGGAGCTGAATAGGGTCAGATGTCCTCATCCACCAATGGTGCTCAGCTTGCCTAGAAAACATGAAATTGCTCAGATTGAGGATTATCCTTATTTTTGCCAAAATACCTTTGTAAGGTTTACGTTTTAAGCATACATGTTTAATCTACTGCTGGGCATTTTTTATTCTGTAAATTGGGATTTGTTCTAGCTCTTTATGAACATGACAATGCAAGAGTAATTGTGTAAAGAAGTCATTTTTGAACGTTAATATATAACAATTGAGATGGAAGTAGATGGTTATTGGAGGACATTTTAGCAGGTCAGTATATAAACTAATACATTTATATATTATCAGTGAATTGCCAAGGGTAAATACCTCTGGAATAAATGACCAAACCCTAAACATACCTGTACATTTTCACGTTCTTTGGATTTCTTAATTTTTTTTGTGTTACAAATTAGAAATACAATTGAAGTAATTTTATTTACATTTATTGTCATTGAGCTGCAGAAAATACTACATGAAGTTAAATGTGGAAGTAGAAGTGGACATTCCTTTTTTTATTACTAAGGAATTAAGAAAATGCACAGATCAGGTGTCATTCCTGGACTGTCCTCCAATATTTTTCTTACAAAATCCAACTGTCGTAACCAAATGGTTTCAGCTACAATCAAATGACCACCTTAGTTATACTCAGTGTTTTCATAGAAACACAGCAGTGTGGGATGCTTTTGTCTGTGATGCACACCAACTTCAGGGGAAGCATTTACTGTCCTTTTTCAATACAGGGGATACTGATAAAAGGCATGGAAATAGGAATATAGTAAAGTGCTTTATTTTTTTTTTGAAAATATTTTTTTTTCCTTTTACAAATGCTTTCTAAAATACGATTGTATAAAATAAGGAATAAAAGCCAATTTTAAATTATTTTTAAATAATTAGTCAATAGTTTAAAAAAAAATACCTACAGGGGATTTACAATACCAATTTAAATGGCAAAATGATTGATAAGATGAACATTGTAAAACGCATAGTAGTTTGAATACATCATATAGACTTTTGAGCTCTAAATAAATATCATATGAACAGAAGTACCCTTCAATATACACTGGATATGAAACTGAAACTGAAATCTTCAAGGGGGACAAATGAAAAAGAAAAACCTTACAATAACCTGGTTGCATAAGTGTGCACACCCTCTTATAACTGGGGATGTGGCTGTGTTCAGAATTAACCAATCACATTCAAACTCATGTTAAATAGAAGTCATTACACACCTGCCATCATTTAAAGTGACTCTGAGCTAATTTATTTCTAAATGAAGCCATTATGGCATAGGCAATTGGTGTCGTGTTAATTTCAAACTGTTCTTTGAGTAAATGTCAGCCAAATTGTCCTTTAAGCATCAGAGCCATTTGATTTGGAGAGCCTTTTGAGCTAAACAAAATTGATCTGAATGGAGCCAAGCAAGCCAAGCTTGCTTACCCTAAACACTCACTTGACCATTAATTACAGCTGCTCTCAAATGTTTTCAGCCCCACTGGACTTTTCCACATTTTATTGTGTGACAATATCCCATCAAAATTGATTCAATTTGAAGTGCCACAGTTAAACACAAAAAAGCAATTAATGTCAAAGTGAAGAATAAAATCAGAAAACATTTCTAAATTGATTGCAAATACAAAACAGAAAATAACTGCAGATACCTCTTTAGTCAATATTTTGCCCATTCTTCTTTGCAAAATTGCTCAAGCTACATCAAGTTGGATGGCGAACTTTAGGGAACAGCAGTTTTCAACTCTTTCCACATATGCTAATTCGGGTTTTGGTCCAGGTTTGACCCAGGCCCCTCACGGACTTTCACTGATTTTTGACCCGAAGCCACTCCATCATTGTCTTGCCTGTGTGCTTTGAGCCATTTTTGTGCTGACAGATGAATCTTCACCCCAGTCCGAGGTCCTGTGTGCTCTGGATCAGTTTTTCTTCAAGGACATCTGTATTTTGCCCAGGAGGGCTAATTTTGGGAAGCACCTGGGCTACTGTTACAGTATGCTCAGTGTCTCGCAGCTCAGCCATGGAAGACAGTAACTCTTTTTGATTTGCCAAAGGACTCTTTGTGGCTTCCCTGACTAGGCCCAGATACTCAGTTTTTGTTGTAGACAGATTCACTGTTGTGCCATATTTTGTCTATTGCCACTGTACTGACTCAAGCCACAGGTACTAATCGGCCACAATTATATTTAATATAAACATTTTATAAAACAACAGAAAATATTAAACGAAATGAAGCCTCTCACTCATGGTTGCCCCCAAAAAACTATGAACAAAACACACCCTAAAAGATTCTAATGTGCCGCCACTACTATACATTGTTATTATCACTAACAGGGGAACATTTTCTAAACCGCAAAGAACTATTGGGCTTAGTGGGTTCATTAGAGTGGCGCAGTGTCTAAGCACAGCTACGCCAACAAGCGTGAATCGTGGTCGTGGCATATAAACAGCGCCAGGGGATCCCACAGAGGGTGGCACAGATTGGCTCAGGCACCACCCGGAGTGGACGGGTAACGTGAATCTAACGTGGATCTAACGTGAAGTAAATCAGGCACCTGCAAACTCGTACTGTAGTTGTTGCCCAGGGAACTCGCCTGAGCACGCATGGGCCTGGTTGACTGAGAGGTAGAGCGGCCTCAGAGAGGTCTGTATTGGATCATCCAAACGTGCTATGGAGTTGCTGCAATGATTTATACAGTATAGATTTTTTTATTTTTTTTATTTGCAGTATTACTTAGCAGATTCAAACAAGTACAAGGTGCACGTTTCGAAATATTCAAATTCTGTACAGTTTTCTTGTCATACTCCCAACCTAAACTGCCTCTCATCATAGTCATTAAACTCTAACTATATGACTTTCACTGTTCACGGAAATCCCTGACTGGCTATTTTTCCTTCTTCAGCAACTCAATATTCATCTTCCCTCTGACAAGATGGACTACACAGTGAAAATAATTAACACAGTTTTAGAACACTACAACAATTGAAAATAAATAGTGGTAAATACTTGTGTTAGTTTGTGTACTGAAGAATCGCCAAATAACACAAATGCTGAGAAATGTGGAAGAAACTCATAGTTTGCTTCACTCATTTGAAAGCATTAGTACTGTTTTGGTATTCGTGCAATTTTTTAGACAAGTAGCATCTGGAAGTGAATATTCTGACATGTGGATTATGTTTACAGAATGTTGTGATGCAATCACATAAACAGCCAATATGAAGCTTTCGGTTTGCCTTGTCTAATATTACGCAAAATATTAATGGATTGCACAACTTTTGTATTAACTCGTACCATTTTAATGGCAGTGATCTTTATCAAACAAAGTTGTCTGTTTTCTTTAAGGTCTGTAATATTACAGTGCCCCAAGTCACAGACAGTAATTTTAGGCTTTCTCTTACATAAGATGTAATATATTTATTTAGTGTTATCATTGCAGCTCAACTGTGTACTGCTTAACGTCTGATATGTGAAATTAATTCATCATACAGTGATCTAACAATCCTCTTGGGTCCTTTCATGTTCTGTGCAGAAAAGGATTTCAAATGTCCGTATCAAATCCTCTGAATCAAAGCGATGCTTCAGTGCTGTTAGATGTTATCAACATGTCGAGCATTGTACCAAACCAACACAGTAAGGTCGCTGCCATGCACTGGAAAACAATATTTGGGCCATAACTGCATCAGTGAAGGAAGTCACACTTGCTGCTCTCTTGATATTCCTTGGCCTAGTGGAGTGTAATCATGTAAAAGACAAATCCAGTTGAAGAGATGGCAGGATCCGTTCTCCTAACATCTGTCATCTCCTAAGCATATTTCCTAAAGCAGTTTACCTACAATTGAAGGGAACCTCCAACATAAGTTAATCACAAAGCTGTCGAATGGGAAGGATATGCTTTGGATGCACACACATTGATACTTGATCTGACACCTCATGCAATAACATATCACAGTCCAAAGCACCTTCACACTTCCAGTGGATCTGACCTTTATGATGGTGAATACAAAATGTTGAAATATAAATGTTGAAATCTTAAATCGTTTATGCTAAACTATGCCAGAGCGTGTCCAACATCAGTGGGAGCCTTGTTTTGGATTAAAGAGTAAGCCTAAAGTAATCTTTTTTATTGCTATGCTCAAAGAAACAGGGTAGGTTTAGATATGACAATACAACAGTGGTTTGCCAAATCATTTGTCTTGTGTAATGACAAACAGTCGAAGATTCAGCGAGCAGGTGGAGAAAGATGGAGGAGAAAAAGAAAAGGTTCAAATGAACAAGGGAGAGTCAAAAAGAGCGATTGGAGGATTGGTGCGTAAGGGAGCACGAGGCGGTAAGAAGAGCGAATCCCACTGTCAAGGTAGCAGGCACATCCTTGCACCAGGAAGGATGGATGTTACGTACAGGATGCTGCACACCACCCAAAGAACCTCAAATGCCACAAGATTATGAAGATTTGGTATACAGTATCTGAGAGGCGAAACACGGTGGTGACATATCGAAAGCCTGGATTAGTTGCCTTTTCATTTCATTTCGCCTGGCCTCCAGCATGGGAACAGAGTGCAGTTGGCGGGGGTGTATGGCACTCACCCTCAACCTGGTGGCGTTTGCGTGTGCCCTGTCAGCAGTGACCACTAGCTTTTGGTGCGAGGGGACCAGGAAGGTGGTCAAGCCTTTCTGCACAGGGCCGGTGACGACCAAGCAGACGTACTGCATCCGCTTCAACAGCAGCAACATCAACGACAGCCGGCTGGTGCAGTACATCTGGGAGTCCGGAGAAGAGAAGTTCCTGATGAGGAAGTTCCACACAGGCATCTTTTTCTCCTGTGAGCAGGCTGCTGACATGAATGGTGAGATACCTTTGTTTGGGTGTATATGGTGATGTGAAATTTCTTGCTAAGGTTAGGTTTAGGGTCAGTGCTGGGTTTGGACAAGGTTAATGGCTAACACTAGTGTTTTGGTAGGAGATATGTTTAGGATCAGGTAAGGGTCAGTAGATAGTGGAGATGTTACTGATAATATGTAGATTGTCTGTTTAGCCCACGTAGTTGGATTATCCAAATAGTGTCACTGAAACATCTTTTGCAAAGATTAATTTTTTTAAGGATTTTTTATTATTGTTTTTCACACATTTATGAAATATAGATATGGAAACAGATAGAAGAGACATAGACAGAGACTGAAGGAGTAAGGGCTCCAACACGTACAACGCCAGGGGGCATATGTGATCCAGAGTCTGGAACATAGATGCTCACCAGAGTCCAGCAGCCGAAACATCATTTGGAATGTTTAACAGCATAAAATGTTCATAATACAAAATGTTGAAACAAAACATTAATTCATAGGACTATGTGTAACTAGTCTTGTGTGAATATGCTCTCTAAACCTGATTTTGCGTGGATATATTACAACAGGAAGTGAGGGAGGACACTTTGAGGAGAGACAAAAACAAGATTAGTATGCAAAATATTTGCCAGGATAACATTATAGGTTTTATATATACTGTAGCTATATATAAATAATATATATGTATACACAATGTATTAATTCAAATAAGCGACATGCACTATTTGGTATGAGGTCACTGATGTATTGATTACTTTATTAAACAATATCTTTCCTTTTTTCCAATGAAAAAGTTAATGCAACCTTTGATATTTGAATGATACATTCCTAGATTTTTGGCCACTGGTTGTGAAAGTGGCACTGTCAAGCCAAAACAGCTCCCCAAAACTGTGTACTGTCATGAATGTGCCAGTATGTGCCCATTTCATAAAATCTACAAGATTGCAAACTTGGATTTCATAGCTCACTGAGGCATTATAGTGATTGTACTTAGATTATGCATGTTTATAGACGTTGTTTGAATCCTGGATGCTGATTGGCTGATAGCCGTGGTATATGTAAGCAATGAGGCACGAGGGGGTGTGGTATATGGGGACTAAGAGCTGTTCTTAGGCAAGCCGCATCAAAGCAATACAAAGTCATGTGATGTCATACCCGTGTCTTTTACTGCTTTAACTATGTTAAAGCAATAAAAACCACATGATGTGTCATGCCTAAGAAGTACACAAGTATTTACCAGATCTTAGTTGTGGTATATTGGCCATATACCACTACCTTGCATGCCTTATTGCTTGCATAAACCATATATATTACACATTCAGCCCAAAATGGGAGGTTTCAAAAAAATATTTTATATACTGTATAAGTAGAAAGTGTGCACCAACATTGCCTTGTAAAATATTGTCATGATTAATGAAGTGTACTTCAATACAGTCCACTCAATATGTGTACATGATTACCTGAAACGAAACTGCCAAAATTCAGGATTTGGACTTGATTGACACTGTGTCTCGTCTATGTAGATCTTAACCTGCTAATCCCAACGTCTCCAGGTTTACCATAACTGCAAATGCCTAGTTTATTCATTGTTTCAAACAAGTTATTTCTTAAGATTATTTACTTCATGTGATTAGGGATCAGTTTAGGTCTGCCTCTGTTTTAATTGTCAACCTTGTTGACAACCTTTTAAACTAGCTATAAAAACATGAAATAACAGGGAAATTCTGTGCTCGTAATTAAGATACAGTAGCTTGCTGAAGTCACCAAGTGCCACTATCACTTGGTTTGAATCCTACTGTAGGTCTCATGTAGCTCAGTTAGCTCAGTGGTAGAGCAGGCCACTTGCAATGCCAGCTTGGAGGCTTTAAATACAAGGCGTCCAAACAAAAAAATTGAAAAATGTATATTGCCCGTTGTATTAGCATCTGCTACAGTATATGACTTAAATATATATATATTTTTAAATAACAGCCGACCAGGAATCCCAGTGATTGGTGCTCAGTACTGGGGGCAAATGTCAGAGACAGTACAGGAACTGAGACACCCCAGGCCTGGGCCACTCTGCTCTCCTTATTGTCCTGGGTTGTCTCACTTCCTCACTAAAACTTTCTAATGTTGTACTGACATTAGCATTTTGTCAATGGGATATTATACCTGCTAAAGAAGAAACCAACAGAGTCATTTTCGAGAATAAAACGATTTGGCGATTCTTGAGCTTGGTAACAACTGCAGAGCAGACAGTATACTGTAGCAGTTGTCACTGATTTCAAAGCAGGTGTTCCATTACTTCATGGCTGATAGCTGATGAGAACTCCTAACTACTAGTGTAAGAGGGTCATTTGGAGAAAGCCCTGTTAACACTATTAAAAAGAAAAACAACAATAGTAAAGTCTAGGTCACTAGTATTAACTGATGATTTTGTGGGGACTGACAAGTTTGTATTTAATAATATTGATAAAGTATTGATAATGGATGTAAAACAAATGTTCTAAAACAATTTACAGAAGATATGAAGGAAAACCAGACTATGCGACATTTACTAAATTACTTTGTCTACTTTTAGGTTTCAACTGCAGAGACTTTAAAGACATCGCACCCGATCATGAAAAAGGTAGGTAAAATTATTCACAACTTGATAATTCTGCAGCTTAATAGGTTACAGCCCTTTTAAATCAATATAATTCTCTTGACAGTAATTTACATAGAATTAGTCTTCAAAAATAACAATTTTGCACAATCATGTCAAAAGGGTCAGCATAAGGCAATGGTTTCATAGAATGAAGAAGCCATCCCCTTTTCTACTGTCCTAACAAAAGCATGTGTGTCTCAGCTGGTTGACCATGATGCTTGCAACCAGGATTGTAGTTTGATTCCCACAGGGGAAATTGTGTTTTCTGAAAAAGTATGCACACACTGGATAACAGTGCGCCACATAACTAAACATTTTATTGTAAAATCTTCCTTAACCATCAAGTCGTTTTTATAATCTACTGTGAAAGGTAAGAAAGGTGGTAGCAAACTGTACTCTCTCCAAATAAGGTAACGTTCCTGTCGGCTGACTTTGGTGTGGAAGTCTCCCGTCTGACAGGTGGGATTGTTTAGAGGCATGGGAAGAGGTAACAGTGGTTCTCTGACTGACACCTCTTCTTGCAATTTGCAGGGGTCCTATGGCTGTGTATCATAGCCGAGTGTCTCTATCTCATCCTGCTGTTCACCGGCGGCGTACTCATGTGGTTAGAGTTTTGTCCCTGCCTCAGCGTGATGAAAAAGCTGAAGCTCAACGCATTCGCTGCCATGTTCACGGCCCTGTCAGGTAAGGCGGCAGAGCATGGCATGATGAACAGGCCAGAGTCACATAGAGTGAATTGTTTAGAAATGACAGCATGTTGTTTAAATAAATTGTTTAAATTCCCCATTTAAGGCTGCCAAATGAATCTGGACAGTTTGCTTCACAGCTGTTTCTTGTTAGGCTGTTGTGTTTGTTTGCATCATTCATGAACAAGCACCAGAGAGCTGTCAGTGGCTAGTCTTTGAATTTGGATTTGGAGTCTGTTGCTTGTGTCTGACAACATGAGGAGCCAAAAAGTGTCAATACAAGTCACGCTGTCCATCATGAGGCAGATGAATCAGATAAAAGGATAACAAAGACAGCCAAAAACTTTAGGAAGAAAACGCAGATGAGATCGTTCCTTGTATGTGGAAAAATCGGATCAGACCAAGGAAGACCCCTATAGAGGATGGCTGAAGAATGCTCACCATTATGAAGAGAAACAGCAGGGGAATAAAAGTGTGACAGATCAGGGACACTCTCCGTGTGGTAGGCATGGATGTGACAGCCACTACCATCTGGAGAACACTTAGAGTTGCTGGACAGCTAGGTGCAAAAACAGTAGTTAGCTTCAAAAACGTGATCATCTAAAGCCTGCAAATTCTGTTAAATGGTACTGTGCACTGATGAGACAAAGATTAACATGTACAGTACCAGAATGATTGCAAGAGGAAAGTGTAAAGTAAAAAAGGAATTGACATTCTACCTCATCTGTGAAATATGGTTGAGGGGTTGTTGTGTACAGGCATTCATGGCTGCTCAGATACAACCAAATGCTTCTAAGGTCATTTGACATTGCTTCATCCAGCAAGACAATGAGCCCAAATTCATTGCTATAGTTACCAATGAGTTTTTCAGGGCCAAGAAGTGGAAAGTTCTTTATTTGCCAATTTCAGATTTCAGATCTGAATCTGATTGAGCATGCCTTTCACTTGAAATCAATACTGAAGGGAAAAAAGCCCCAAAAAAAGCAGGAACTGGAGATGACTGCAGAACCGGGCTGGCATAGTATCACCAGGGAAATTAGACAAGGTTTGGTGATCAAGCTTTGGGTCATTTGGGTAATTGGGTAATTTTTAAATGGTTTATCCGATATGAATGAAAATGCATTCAAATGAATGCTATTTCCACTAACCTCACAGTCAATGTATTGTGTCAAATTCTGAGTTTTGGAAAACGATGCTCAGAAAACATCAAATGTGTCACTGTCCAAATATTTTTACAATATTTTACAGTATGTGAAAGTATTGTTCTATCATTGTGACCATTCATCATTCGTCCAATGTACAAGATATCAAAGAATACTTCCATACAGTCACTCAAAGCTAAACACCAGCTGTTGTCTAAATGATTACCTCTGCACCTCTGCTACAAGGTGAGCTTCACCAAGGGGGCTTCTTAGGTACACATGTGAGACAGCCCATGACTTGGTTTCTACCACAGGCCATGTCAACCATCCTGTCACGCTGTCACATTCAGCTTGGCACAGCGCTGGTCTGATTGGATAAAGATCTTACTGTAGACAATCTCTGGCAGTCCCATCTCCAGTGCTATTTCCAGGTGCTAAAGAACTCAGTCCGGAAAATACACTGTGCAATTTTGAAATGTGTTAGTGCATCAGCAATTCATGTGAATTGCAAAACATATAATAATTTCTCTTGTGCCATATAAATCAATCATCTATTTTACTGCCAATTTCTTTTTGCCAAAATTCAACAAACCTTTACAAGGCGGGAGCAAATTCAGAATATCTCCTGAACTTTAGCAGTCAAGTTCAAGGAAGCTGAACTAGGATGCAGCCAAAAGTAGGTCACATTAGATTTTTAGCATTTTTCAGCAGTGTCTCTTACTTCTTGATACAGTTAAAAAGCATTGGGGTACTGTAGGAGTAAATAAATACCGTATTTTTGGAAAAGGCAAAATTAAGTATATTTTGTTGACTGGTGAGTTCTTGAAAGACAGACATGGGAGTGGTAGTTCATATTTGTAGTATCAATGAAAATGGTTGTAACTTTTCAGCTCTATGCTTTTCTTGGCCACCAAATACATTAACAACATGTGGCAATTGAATTCTTAGCCTACAAAGTAAGGATTCAGGGGGTTGAACTTTCGTAGGCTATAGGAAAACAATGACCTAATCTTTGTTTCAAAACTTAAAAAAGGGTAGAATTCAAAAAAGGGTAGAATTGCAAGAAAGTACTGAAAAAAACAGCAAAATAAATCTCTTCACCACCGAGAGGAACCAGTTCTCGCTTAGGGCCCATAAAAAGCTAGAAACAGCCCTACCCTGCTGCCCAGCAGGTGTGAGTGCATATATATATATATGTGTGTGTGTGTGAGATAGAGACCACCAAGGGGATTACATAATCTAACAATGCATGCAAACTACTTACCCTCCCAGGCAAGGCAGGCTGAGACTGGCCAGAGAAACAGTGGCTAGTCCGCATACAAAACAGATGATTTTTATACAGACACAATATTCAGTACAATGCTGAATGCCGTTTAGGGGGACAGTTATTTTCCCCAAAACTCCAAAGCTGATAGAAGACGAATCAAGTAATAAAAATATACTTGTCAATTAGGAATAACATTTTGATTCAGTCATTATATTCTGAGTCGTAGTGATTTCGTTCCTATCCATAAATCACACTGTATTGGAAGGCTAAGTGTCACCACAGAATTTTTGGAATGCCTGAAACTAAACAGTTCTCGGGGTCTACGAGTACAATTATAAAAATTTTGTTTGCAGAAAAGCAATAATGGTACCAGGATGCAAGAGGGGGCTGGCTCAGGATGGTACAATTATAGG
>JACXGI010004240.1:15954-55312 GCA_016801175.1 Esox masquinongy
TCACCCCCCCCCCACAACCTCCCTCTGTCTGCCTTCCCCTTACGCCCTCCCCCAGTTCTAAGGGCATTAATCCGAAGTAAATCAGCTGTAGACGGGCGAAATGTCAGCTGTGAGATGGACATAAGGCTGTTTAGAAAGAGAGTGGAGAGGACACTGCTGGGATGAGCTGGAGCATGTCAGACTCTTCATCATGCCCTCTTCTGAGTAAGAGTAATGAACTCTTACTCATCAATGCTTAGCCTCCCCCATAGAAAGCCCAGAATAAACTGATTCAGATGTGAAGAAGGCAGCATGATCATGGTGAAAACTGTCTGTCATGCTTTTTTCACACAAAGTTGTACCCATCAAGATCTTGCATATCTTATACCCCCATGACATTAGCCTTTTACAAAGATTATCAATATCAGTGATACTCAGATGTCCGTGTTTATTGCCTCTCAGTATTGAATATATGGAACTACATTAGAATCTTCTCACACACACATGCTCGTTGACACACATGAACACACCCAAACACATTCACACACACATACACTGTTCCTGTTTCCTATACGCTGCTACCCCCACTTTTTGTGTACACAAACCCAAACCAAGCCATAACCCACAGTGACCCAGTACTAGAGCCATGTTTCCCATTTATGAAGTGTATATATGTTTTACATACTCCTTGTTGTTGTTATTGGGAGACACTGTGTATCCTGTATATTCCTTGAATTTCCATTATTTCCATTATATTTCCATTATATTTTCCATTATATAATTAAGCATTTCACTGTTAGTCAACACCTGTAGTTAACAAAGCATGTGAAAAGAAAATGTGTTTTGATTTATTTTAAAACCCTTTTACACAGGGTCTTTATGAAACAAAATACAGTATCCATTACTGCCACTCTGTGGCTACTAATATAAATTGCAGCTACACTACTTTTGCTGTAGTTACAATGATGCTTTGAAAATAACAAGAAACTTTGTTTTCTGTGTTGTATCTTTCTTGATTCAGGCCTTCTAGGGATGGTTGCCCACATGATGTTCACCACAGCCTTCCAGCTAGCAGTCGCCATGGGCCCAGAAGACTGGAGGCCCAAGACTTGGGATTATAGCTGGTCCTACATGTAAGCCGGGGCACTAGCAGCCCCCAAGTCATATAACAATAAGGGAGAAACATTATCTTTCTGTACATTACCGTGGAGATAATGGTCGAAGCCAGTTAATTTTTCCAAGGAAGTGTATAGAACGTGGGTGTGTATATTGCTTATACAACAGTTGACAACAAACAACCACATAAGTAAACATATACTCGTAGAAATGCCACATTGTAATTTATATTTTATATTTATTCATTTATTTATTCTCATGTTCGGTTGCTAAAGACGCAAACCAGTGGTTCGTTCGATGAGTTCTAAAGATCTATTTACATTTTGGTTGCATGTCTGTTGCAACCAAAACATGAGAGAACATAATCACTAATAAAACATGTAAATAGAAACAAAAACATGTGATTTCTTTTTCTACTAGTAAATGTTTGTTTATGTTACTGTTATAAATCAATCAAATTCTTCATGTGAAATGTAGGGATAGGACTGACAAGATAATAAAGTTCCCAGTCAAACAACTGGGTAGCATCCATAAATATAGCAGTAATTGAACTAATGCCTGTAGCAACCAAAACATTAGAAAACAATCAATAAAACATGCAAATATAAACACAAACATTTAATTGCTCCTGTAATTGTTGTATGGTGTGTGACTTATAAGCCTCTAGATTCAATCAAATTATCCCACATGTAAAATGTAGGGATAAGACTGACAAGATAATAACGTTGCCAGCCTGCATAGTAAACAAATTAATGACTGGGTTGCATCCATTAATATACAACTAATCAAACAAATTATTGTGGAATGAAAGCATGAAAAAGCATTCTAATACTTCCTTCAAGCCTATCAGAAAAAGGTATTCAACAAACTGTGGTATAATATTATAATAATACTTATTTTATCAAACAGGGTCTCAACTTACAGAAACAAACTATTAAAATAATCCAGGTGCAGTTTTGAAACAAGCAACAGCACCTTTTTGCTGTCCCCTAAACCCCTTCCTTGAAAAGTCTTGCAAATGTCAATAGTTTCCCTAAATCTAAACTTAAAGCAAATGGCAGAAATGTATTTTTGATACTCTTTTAAATGTAAAGAAATATCCATGCCTGTAACAAAAAAGCTGAAACTTAAATTTGATGGAAATGATACTTCTTTACATCTGCCAACCAAATCTTGCCCAGGGCCCCGAAAAAGGCTAGGGCCAGCCCTGCGTGAAACACCAGGTCACTTACCATGCCTCTACACAAATACACCGTTAAACCCTTGCCGTTCTCAGACCAACACCAAGTCACTTACCATGCCTCTACACAAATACACCGTTAAACCCTTGCCGTACTCAGACCAACAGCAGCGCATTTGCAAGACTAAGATAGCACACATAGTTAAGTTTATTTACACTCTCCATGTTTTCTCGGCCCCTCCCCAGCTTGGCGTGGGGCTCCTTTGCCACCTGCATGGGTTCCGCGGTGACAGCCCTGAACAGGTACACCAAGACCATCCTGGAGTTCAAGTACAAACGGCGGAACATTGAAAAGAAACTGCGAATCAAGCAGAAGCTGCTAGAGCTGGACCTGCCTGAGCAGATGTGGGATATGTACATGACGGCTGTGCCAGCAGGGGGTGCAGAAGACACTGGGTTTGTCAACCTCCCAGTCAATGGCCACAAACCCTCCAGTGGAGCGGCCTACGTGGTGGGCTTGGACAACGTGACAGAACCACAGGGAGAGGCGTATTGCTAAAATAGTGGTCACCAACCATGGGCCTGGACCCTGTTCCAATACTGTTGGAATGTACCTTCCTTGCCCTTTTCTTGAGGTTGATACTGCCCCAACATGACTGGATACCATCCAATACTAAATAGTTGGTGGCTTCAAGGACTATGAGGAAGAAAGGATGTATTTTCTCAGTATCCCATCAGGGCCCTCAAGATTTTACAGGACCTGGCTTGGTGACCACTTCGATAAATGGACAGTAAATTCGCTGTCATATACAGCATCTTAAACGCATTGGATCGTATGGGCTATAATGGTTCTCACTGAGGTTAGCATTAATATGTCTGAAAATGAAATGGCCGGAAATCAACATTTTATTTCCAAACTATATGCGTCTAGAGCCAAAGCCATGACTATTCTTATCTGGGCTGTCATCCTGGGACAGATGGTAAAGTTGTTTTTACAAGCTGTGTTTGTGAGTTGTTGCCACACAGTAAGCATTGGTCTGCAAAGACCAGCCAATTCTAGTTCCCATATGGCTGCATTGTGTACAGACTGTGTTTACCAACGCAGTAGGTTAATATGTTGGTTATTTTCGCTGTCTAATGAAAACCTCATAACTCCTTTTTTTGCTGACATTTTCATGACACTAGGACAAATAAAATGAATTGAAAATAATTTCTGAGGTTTTATAATTGCATCTTAGTTAATGGGGAAACATTTCCTGGAAAGTGTCTGTTGTAGAGATAATAGGTTTAAATGAGATAATAACATAATTTTTGTATGCGCTGTGTATGTATGTGCTCAAAAGAAAGCAGGATAATTTTTTGCTTCAGAATTTAGTGAAGGAGAAGGCAGTACTCATAAATAGCACCGGAAATGTATTAAATACAAACTGTGTCAGAAATGAAGGAGAATACTTTTCATGAACGTGTCTTGGATTCTTATCGTGAAGAAATGTGCTTTACCACCTGTGGGAATATTTCAATTAATAGGAATCAACTGCAATCTGCAGTACAGACATTGACCAAAACAAGACTCACCGAAAATTGTGTTTCAAGTGTCTGTTTTAAGTATCTGTCTATTTGTCTTGGATTTTGATGAAGGGATGATTTGTCCTTTCTGTCGCTAAAATCGGCTAATAACTTGCTAAACGGTAAAACAGTAAAACATCTGACTACACAAAACACTTGTATGATGATTGTCCAATGACTCAAGGACAATCAGACTTCAACCCCAGAGGATGCAATGCTCCCTAATCCTTTTTCTATGGGGACCTAGAACCAAACAGAACCAAAATCTGAACAGACCCAAAAACAACCAAAACAGACCGTATTGGATCTAAATCACCCAATTGACCAAACGCATTATGTTCATCAGCCAAGTAAATAATCTGGTTAAATTACTATGCTACATACTATACAGAGCTGTGTCTGGTCCTACCTGTAGTTTATCAACTGTAGCTACATAGACCAAAGACCAAATGACCATCAAACAATACTCAACAAGTACCCGAAGGCAATGTTCAAATTTCAGACCCGAAGTCGATGGACCTGGTTTGGGTCTCAGGTATACTATATCGGGACTGCCAGTAGAAGACTTCTACTCTATTGGAGGAAAGGATATGTTTACAGTAGCATTAAGGACCTGCTTTCCAACCATGGATGTTGCTGTCTCTTCCTACTATATGTCCACAATGTTACATAGTGTTTCATTACTCTGCTTCTTGCGGTTTAACTGTCATAACATAAAGTGAGACGGGTTTGATTTATTTGCCTATACAGGTTTCATTTGAAACCCTTAGCAAAATACACAAACTATCCTCTTTGTGCTGACAGTTTTTAGAATGGTAAGGACTGTACCAGCCTACCAGCCAAAGTCCTGCCCTGTCATCTGGTAGAACCGGCGATTGTGTGGCTGGTAGAACTGGTGTAACCTGTGGATGACCTGAGGGTGGATGTCCGCATGGGGCCTGCCCTTGGTTTGTCCCAGGCAGTGGGGCTTGCTGCTGCCCTCTGGTTTCTTTAGGCAGGGGAAACCCTTTGTCTTGTTGAAGTAGAAGTGTTTGTCTGTGATGATCTTCTGAAGGCCCAGAAACTCCTGGACTCTACCGAGCTCTCCAGCAGGGTCGCTCACCAGTCTCTCCCCGTGAACAAAGTGTATCTGCTCCAGGGGGAAGTAGGCCAGCCATTTTTCTAGGTGCAGAGCGTACAGGCCAATTGAGATGGGGCTCCACAAGGTGTCAACCTCTAATTCCTCCTCAGTTCCATTTCGGAATGTCAGTGTCTCAAAAGTGGGGACACCTGGAGTCTTGGATACAATTTGGGTGTAGTCAGAGATGGCCCTGGTTACAGGGTCACGCACCACAACAATCAGTTTGACCTCCTTGGACATGGTATGGATCCGGCCAGGGCTCTCCGCTGTCACAAAATATCTGGGGGTCTTTTCTAGGACCACCTGGCCCTCCAGAGCTCTGGGCATCATGCTCCTGTAGGGAAGAGCAAGGTTGTTCAGTCATATATCAACGACACAATATACAAACAAACAAAATATTACCATCTATCTATCTGGTCTATAGGTGGTTTAGTAGTAAAACATTTCAATGAAATTGCAAAATAATTATAATGGACCAACATTCACACTGTTTTTGTAGGCCTCACTATCTGGTATTGAAGCACAAAAAATAATTACTTTTACCAGACATTCCTCTCAGTCTGAAAAAAATGAGGATTTTCCCATCTGGAGGCACATCCATTGGAAAGACTCTAGGAACCATACACAGTATCTAGGTAAGACCTAGGTATAAGACCTGTATATGGTTAGACATTGTTCACACAACTAATCTTATCAGGAAACAAACTGAAATTAGGGTTTTATTTTTCAAATCAGGATTTCTTCCCATTCTAAGCTAAAAGAAAGAAACTTTTTAAAGCCACCTTGTAGCAGCCAATAATATAATAACTACCGTTGATGTAATGACTTGCCAATAACGTAATACATTTTCCATTCTTAATGTAATAAAAGTCAATAATGTAATGACTTACCAATAATGTAATATCTTTCCGGAACCTTAACTGTTCTGAACCAATAACGTAATAATGTAATAAGTTCTCCCAAGCTTTCATATTTTACACAGAGGTCAAGGGTCATTGCATGAGGACGAATTGAACGCTTTGAAGAGTAATTTACAGGATCAATAACAGTAAAATTCCACAGTAAAATTTCCTGATCTGGTTCCAACCAATAGTATAGCAAGTGTGTAGTTGCTCATTTAAACATCACAAAATGTTACCTATTTTTAGTTTTGCATGGTTGTATGTTTAGTGCAGTCATTATTAGTCAACATTAAACTGTGATTTTAATTAGAATTTCATAGATCTTGGGTTTGGAAAAAGATACAGGTATGCCGCTTCACCATTACTTTAGGTGTAGCCCCCAATTGACATATCCAAAGCCCAAGCATCAACTCCCAAGCTTTCATATTTTACACAGAGGTCATGGGTCGCTCCATAAGGATGAATGGAACATTTTAAAGGGGAATTTGCAGGATCAATAACTTCAGAATTCCACAGTAATTTTGACTTATACTGTAATATCTTATACATGAAAGTGTCTAGTAGCTAAGTTACCAGGTTGGAAATGTTACCTATTGTTGTTTTTGCAGCATTGTCTGCTTTGTGCATTTAGGATTATTTGTGGGTAGGGTTAAGAGAGGTCTTTTAGACGTCCTATTGGGATGTAAAGGCATGAATATTTGAAAACATTAAAATGATGTAGTTGACATTTACACTTCATGTGATGTGTCATAGCATGTTCTGAATCATATATCAATATCCAGCTGCAATAATACAGTTAATACATTGTTTTAGTTCATTTCGTGAAATAGGGTTAGTCTTTAGAGAGGTCTCAAAGAAGCCCTACTGGAATTAAAATGGAAGATTATATAATAGCAAATTCTACAATAAACTTCAAACCGATTTTAGAGAAAACACAGTTTAGACATTTTTAATTCATTTTGTAAAATAGCATTAGGGTTATAGCCTCCAGGATGCCCTATTTTCTTAAATGTAGTTATTTTCACTGTATCTCATAACATAACAAATATCTACAGTTGTTTGTAATGAATATGGGTTGTGTCTATTCATTTCCTGTATTTTTGAGCCTCTCTGCTACCTAAAACGTGTAGTTTGAAATGGTCATAAATCCCCAAATAAATGATAGAATATTGTAAAACTGCATGCAACTAACAGAAGAGATCTAAGGAACATGCTGACAAAGTTAGAAATGTCTGACAGCATCAGGTCATGCCAAAACATTATCCACCTTTGCAAATAGCCTTCGAACATCAGATGGGTGTATGATCATGCAATCTACCATGATGATTTCCCCCCGTTTATGACAAAAACAAATTACCATGGAGAGAATGAGAGAGAACAATCTGATTACTAGCTACCAAGTTATTAGCCCTCAAAGATGAAAAAAACCCAATATTCTCTCTTTTAATATGTATTGCTATTAGATAGGGCCTCTAGGTTACCTGTCTTCAGTGTTTCCATAATTAAATGTGACATTTTACAGAAAATAACAAAAATTATTGTTTGTATCATTGAAAATGGAAGAGTACAGTAATAGCCATGTATTAACTTATAAATCTTTTTTAAACAGAAATATCTATTCAAGGAGAGAGAGAGAGAGAGAGAGGTGTGTTTTCTCAGAGTTAGGACTAAGATTCAGGGGTCAGGATTGGTCAGTCTTTTGAGCAACTATTTGAAAGAAGCAACAATAAGGGTAAGTGTTATGGAAGTCTGACACTTAATAAATAAAAATATATTATTACATTATTAGCTCCAATTATTACAATTTTCATTATTTTTTATTAACCCAGCCAATAATTTAATAATTTATTATGTTATGGGCAAAATGTTATAACGTCATTGGTTCAGAAATGTTATTACGTTATTGATAATTTATTACATTATTGACTTTTATTACATTAAGAATGGAAAATGTATTACACTATTGGCAGTTATTACATTAACGGTAGTTATTACATTATTGGCTGCTACACATCTTTCTTTAATAGATGATGGTGAGATAATTGTGTATGCAACCTATGTCACTCACCCACCATTGTACCTTGTACTCACTTCATATGCACACACAAATTAACCGTTATGTCTTCATTTACAAAGCCCTCCTAGGGCCTTTCTACCTATGTAGCCAACTGTCCTTCACCACTAGCAGTCACCAGACACAGCTACTAGACGGTTGTTACTCAAAGGCCATTACTGAGTTAGGTTAGACCGCCATCTATTGAGCATCGGAGGCATCACCTAGATATTGGCATGCTTCAATGAGTTTATTACAATGCATGAGTCTGTTCAGCTCATGTAAACGTTGAAAGGTTTATGAAAAAAGCATACTATAAAAAACATACTTTGTAAATATAAAACAAACGTTATGTTATTATATGCTACTACAGTACATTACCGTTCAAAAGTTTGGGGTCACTTAGAAATGTCCTTGTTTTCGAAAGAAAAGCAAATTTTTTGTCCATTAAAATGACATCAAATTGATCAGTGTTAATGTTGTAAATTAACACAGAAGGCCAGCATCCCAGAGTCGCCCCTACACTGTGGACATCGAGACAGCTGTTTTGCGGGTAGCTGCCAGTTGAGGACTTGTAAAGCGTCTGTTTCTCAAACTAGACACTAATGTATTTGTCCTTTTGCTAAGTTGTTTACTGGGGCCTCCCACTCCTCTTTCTATTCTGGTTAAAGACAGTTTGCGCTGTTCTGTGAAGGGAGTACTACACATCGTTGTACAAGATCTTCAGTTTCTTTTCTCACATGGAGTAGCCTTCATTTTTAAGAACAAGAATAGACTGATGAGTTTCAGAAGAAAGTTCTTTGTTTCTGGACGTTTTGAGTCTGTAATCAAACCCACAAACAATGATGCTGAAGATACTGAACTAGTCTGAAGAAGGCCAGTTTTCAGTGGCTAACATAATCACAAAAGGGTTTTCTAACGATCAATTACCCTTTTAAAATTATAAACTTGGATTAGCAAACACAATGTGCCATTGGAACACAGGAGAGATGGTTGCTGATAATGGGCCTCTGTACACCTATGTAGATATTCCATTGTAAATAAATTTTCCAGCTACAATGGTAATTTACAACATTACCAATATATACAGTGTATTTCTGATCAATTTGATGTTAATTTAATGGACAAAAAATGTGCTTTTCTTTCAAAAACAAAGACATTTTTAAGTGACCCCAAACTTTGGAATGGTAGTCTATGTCAGAAATGATTTTTTTTAAAACAATACGAAAACAATTCTCATAAAATCACTGTCAAAAATATATATCCTTGTTATCAATATCCTGCCATCCTGTCCTCGCTATTGGCATTGAGCCTTTTTCTATGAAGATTTATGAGATTAGTAGAATACGTTGGGAAGGAATCGTAGGCCTTTGCTCAATTCTGAATTTTTCCACATCCTCACAACCACAGGTTTCAATGGGTTCAAGTCTAGACAGTGCTAAATTTTGATTTTGTGATCAATGAACCATTTAAATGTGAATGCTGGTGGGTGCTTGGTGTTATTATGGTGGCTTTAAAAAGTGAGAGAGAAGCTCTGCAATAAAATGTAAAAAGTTTCATGTTAATACAGATTTCATTTTGTAGATTTTCTTTGGTAAAATATTTATGGGTGGAGGATTTTGACCCCTCAATATTACTTGATTTTGTCACGTCCTGGCTATGCCCCTAGTCATCTCTGCGCTGGGCTGGGGACATAGTCAGGACCGGACAGAAGGTGGTGCCTCTAGGCACCTCTAATCCATTTTGGTCTCCCCAATTGGAGGCAGGTGTAGATCTTTGCCTCCAATTGGGGAACCTATTTATGTACAATGTTTGGCCACACCTAGCGTGGATCATTTTGGTTTTGTTTGTACCTGCTGTCCAACGTCACTGGTTGCTGCTTTGTTTTTGTTTCTTTTTTATTAAAAGTATGGATTACCACACATTCGTCTCTGCGCCTGTGTCCAGCCATCACAACCGTGACAGATTTACACAATCTCTTTTTCCGAGCAACAGTTTTAGTATAAAGTCAAACATTTTTGAGCATACAATACAGCAGCTTACTAATATTGTAATTTCTTAGTCTTTTTTGCTCATCTTTAACAAAGAGTGCCAGTACATTTGGTAGGGATGATCCCCTAACAACATCCTGAACTACTCTATCTGGTCATGCTCACACTCCCTATGTCATTCTGCACCAATGAGGCCAACAGGCCTTGTGGTTCTCTTTAATTTACATGCTGTTGTATTGCTTCCTGTAGTGTACTCTCCATCCTCACTTCCCTGCCGGATGGCAATCACTCCAATTCAGATTGTATGAGGACTGAGCAGCACTGACTCTCAGAAGCCAACGCAATGCTTGTAAGGGTCTGGGCGGACAGAGAGAAAGAGTGTACACTCAGCTGTCTGAAAAGAAATACAGATGATGGCTTTGAAAGAAATAAAGGAAAGCTAAATGAAGAGAAATGAAGAAGGAGCACAAAAATACAAGCAAAGACCATTAGTGAGCCCACTTTGACTTTCCCCGGAGACATTTTGGTAGGGGCAGAATATGCTTTATGTTACAATGACTTCACTGCTACTGTCCCTTAGAGCTCTTATGTAACCATTATCAAGATGGAGTAAAATTCAAAGGGGAGTGTTCCAGTAAAGATCCTTGATTGTTTTTTCCCAGCAGAAATGAAGGATACACCAGAGATTCTCATTAAATAACATGATGCTATACTTTGATCAAACGGCATGATGAATATTTCCATTTGGGCAACAGAGACAGTGTCTAACTTTAGACATCAAACAAAGGAAAACACACATTTGGTACTATAAGGCACTGTGGACCCATCTGGAAGCAGAAGATAGGTTCAGGTTTGGAGCTGTGTTTGCTTCATTTATTTGATTTAGGAGGACATCGAAAATGAAAAAAATTATGGCATTGCTGCATAATATTTCTGTTGCTGTCACTTACAAATAATTGTGTTACAGTTAAGACTAATGCTCTAAAAGCTGTTCTTCAGAAGGACCATGAAGGGCTCTCAGCCATTTAATTCAGTTAGTCGTATGCACGGCTGTTCAGGCTTGCTTCAATTGCAAGGAGTGTACATTATTCATTCTACACCTCATGCCAGTTGTAAACATGACCAGAATATACTTATTAATAACTCTTTGATAAAAATAAAAATAGCTTGTCAAATAAATACCACTGATTTATATGAAACAGATTCAAACGTATTGTTTGTGTATTTTCCCATCATCATAATTGGTACGTACCTGTACCAATTCAGCCCACGTGAGTAATGTCTGTCAAAAAAGTGGGGTTCAGAGCCAAGAGCTCGAATATCGGGGTGAAGTCTTAGGAATTCCAGGAGAGCTCGTGTTCCGCCCTTTTTCACGCCTATGATGATTGCTTGGGGTAGTCTCCTGGTTGCCGCCCAATCTTTACCAACATTGTCTATTTGCGCGCCTGGCACACCTGCGCTGCGGATGAGAGACGACGTGGACACACCGAAATCTGTTACCGTTTTCTCAACAGTGGCATTCTTTCTTTGGAACAGTTGCGTTAAAGGCAAAAGCTCAGAGGTTTGCCTCAAGTGTTTCGCAGTATTCATTGAACTAGAATCACAGAAGCCGGAGAGGAAAAAGTACAGCGACGCACAAACCACAGCAAGGATAAAAACGAAGAGAAGTTTCTGCTGGAGTCGCGGAACCTCTTGTTGAAGGTGATGAGATCCAGCCATACCTTCTTCCACGAATAATTTGAGGCCATCCTATGTCAACACATATGTCATTTCGGTACATCTGGTATTCATGTGAGGAAAAGCACAGAATCATTCCATGGCCAAAAACATGGTGCGCCAGCTGATCCAAGCGTGGTGACAAAATGTTCAGTCAACCACTGTTACGGACTAGGTCTAGTCCAATATCGTAATTTCTATCAAACTGTTCAACGCATTAAATTGTCTGTTCTTTCTATAACCATATCAGTAGTACTTTTTTGCTTCGCTGACAATGCTATTAAAACCATCATCCGTAGTCTGGCAGTGCTGCTCTACCTTGATTGGAGGGATGGGGGAGAAGGCGGGTTTCACTTGATTAGGTTTGATTAGGTGTTTCACAGCTCAAACATATACTGCTGAACCATGATCCTGGTAACAACAGATTTAAGATTTCTTTCTTGACTGTTTACAATTGTTTGTGTGAGACAGGCAATATGCTTTCCTTCCTCATGCTATGTTGTTTGTCAGGAGGCAAATAACTAAATGCAGCTTTCATATCATTTTCAGGTGACAATTAGATTAATACATGTGTATATGTATGAACAAATGCACAGATTACTTCAAAAATTGGTTGTTGGCAGTGATTTGGTATTTTTCTGTAAAATCACGAACAGAAAGCCCTATACTGTACATGGGCATCAGCACACAAAATCTTTAGTAAAAATGAAAATATGACCAGGATAATTGCAAGGCAGAGGTAAGTTATATAAAGAGGCAGTGGGTTTTGTGTCTGATTCCAGTTGTTTTTACAGCATCATTGTAAAAATCTCCTTCATTTACGATCAGCTAAAGAATTACTGCTTTGTGGGTCATATGGGTCACTTCCGATTACTATAAAATCTCCTCTGAACAGGAAACACTAAATCGTTGCAAGGCTTACCAGGAAATGGTCAAAAAACTCCATATTTGTCTCATAGTAATCTGTGTACTCTGGTAAAGTCTATAAAGACAATTTTGTGGACATTAATAAAAATAAATTATTCAAAACTCAGATGTATCTTTGTAGAAAATCAATGCACATCCTGATGAAAAGCTAAGAGAATTAATAGACACAAGAGGCTGACAAGAAACAACTTAACCTGGTGATAGAGAAATATTAATCAAACCACAGTGCACATACCTGATAAGGCAGCACTTTGCATTAAATAAAATGCTCTGGAGATGGCATGATTGCAGGTAAAATAACACAATAATTTA
Organism: Esox masquinongy; assembly: GCA_016801175.1. NCBI lineage: Eukaryota > Metazoa > Chordata > Actinopteri > Esociformes > Esocidae > Esox > Esox masquinongy. The sequence continues at coordinate 28,817 of JACXGI010004240.1, forward strand.
GCACAAAGCATGTCTTGTCAAATGTGAAATAAGGTTCATGTTAGATAGGACGACAGAAACTTCAAATGGCTGCTGTGCAACCACAAGCTATTGCCACCAATACATAATGTGCCTTCAATACGAAGAACCGTATTGAAGGCACAATTTTTTGTGAATCTGGAATTTTTGCTCTAATTCCAGATTCACTTCTGAAGGTTGGTAAAAGAATACAGGGCTACAAAATTCACTAACATAATCACAAAATGGTTTTCTAACGATCAACTTGCATTTTAAAATTATAAACTTGGATTAGCAAACACAACGTGCCATTGGAACACAGGAGGGATGGTTGCTGATAATGTGACTGTATGCCTATGTAGATATTCCATTGTAAATAAATCAGCATTTTCCAGCTACAATCGTCATTTACAACATTACCAATGTATACAGTGTATTTCTGATCAGTTTGACGTTAATTTAATGGACAAAAAATTAGCTTTTCTTTCAAAAACAAGGAAATGTTTAAGTGACCCCAAACTTCGGAACGGTCTATGTCAGAAATGTTTTTTTGAAACAATTCGAAAAGAATTCTCAAAAACTTCCAGAACTCTAATTCCAGATCCCCTTCTGAAGGTTGGTAAAAGAATACAGGGCTACATTTACACAGGTAGACTGTGTCCAAGTCCGTCCCTGGTTGTCTCCCAGCAATACCACGTGGGTGGGATCTGTGGTTCTAGAAAGAGAGACACTCCATCACCAGGACACCTGCTGCGTGCCGTGCAGGTTGACCTGGTTTCCACCCCACATCTGTTATGGTTGTTAAATAAGACCCGGAGCATGGTAAACACACAGGGATTAGAGATCACTTTAGAAAACAGATACATCATGTACACCCGCATGCTATCTTTGATAAATCCTTGTTTGTTCTGGTGAACGACCACAGTGGATTATAGTGTGAAGAAATGCTGGCTGATGACAAGGGGATGCCGCTGTGTCCTAAACGGACCTGCCAAAGGGGTCACATTCCAGCGCCTCACGTGCCCCAAGCATCTGGGTTTGTGTGTGTGTGTGTGTGTGTGACTGTCATCAACTTAATTACAATTACAGGTTTTGTTGATAATTTCTCTGCCACCATCTTTTCTATTCAATACCAGCACACGTCATGTTCAAGCAAAGAAAGAAACATTGAAACGCAAAGAAAGCCAGACTCAGTATATATTTTAATTCCATAATGTAGCTGAACTGCTCGTCTTAACTATGTTTCTGTAACTCAAATGACTTACAAGTCTTTGTGGCAGCTGCTCCAAGCAAAGTCATAATTGGTCTCTTTTGAGGTTAAATCAGGAATAGGCAACTTTGATGGGGGTGGGAATATTCAAAAATCTGAAATCGTCATGCTGTTCTGTGTCTTCAGATCCATATCTCTGGTATTCTACCATTCTAACACCCATGACACATTCTAATTAATACCAAGCAGGACAATGAGTTTTTCAATACAAGGACAATGAGTTAGAAAGAAGGCAGAGAGAGAAGGCAGGATGAAAGTTCAGCAAAGTTGAACTTTGTGCAAATGAAAAATGATGTTCCTGCACAAATAACCAATCAAAGTACTGCAAGGCTTCCAACCCGCTGAATTGGCTGACAATGACTGATCATAGCACTACCTAAATGGCTTGCTAGCTTGTTTGCACTTGAGCTCCTGTGCGTGGCCAGACAAGATCCTTTCTCTTATGTTTGGGGCCTCATTATTGTAATCACAGCATGTTTTGCTACAGGTTGATTTTAAGAACAGGTTTTAGTTTGTTTTCTCACACACATTGATTATTTTTTTACTGTAAAATTATTGCTTAAAATTATAGCATTTTGCTGAACACATCCAATCGGTAAGAGGTTGGTCTCATTGTAACGGTTACTGAGTTCCTTGTTCCAGTTTAGATAGTGTTCTTAATTAACACCTCTATCACAGTGATGATTCTGAGTGCAGCAATGATAAGCATTCAAACTGATGCATATCCTCTCTCCTAGCTATAATATTCAATTTGGAATTACTAGTTTATTCCCAAACCACCATATCCAAATGCGCAGGTCTTTTGTGATACCACAGTATAAGGCAGGATTTTCAGACTAGAACTTTGAGAATTGCTAAGAAATAATATGTGGTCATTTAGACATTCCATTCAATTAAAACACATTTACTTAAGAAATCACTTGGAAGCTTCAGTAAAAGGGGTAACAGATGGGCATCCCGACAGTTAATTTGTGTCTATAATGTAGTAACAGCAGCTTTTACAACAAACTTTCTTCCTGCATCATTAATGTGATTAAAAAAAAAGATTTGTGTCTTTCTTGAAACAGGTCAGACAGTTATGTAAATTTGCAAATCCCCCTTACAGTAATTGCCGAGTTATTATGTCTGAACAGTGTCATTCTGTCCTGGAAGACAATATCCTCTGGAAGACAATATCCTCATTTAAAACAAAAATTGTTAAGCCCTAACATGTCAACAAAAATATGGACAATTATTCTTATCTAACTTATTTTTACTTCGTGAATATTCCAAGATTTATATAGGACTTCTTTGTACTAGATTTAAAACTGTAATTATATTTCAACCATTTACCCTATAAAGCTTATTAAACATAATACATGTCAAACGTATTTGGACAATTGCCTTCACAGCTGATGCTATTACATGTTAAGTAAGCAGGAGTGTTTGTTTGCAATGTCAGTGCATGCACAAGAGAGCTGTCAATTTCTAGTCTTAATTCAAGGCTTTATGTTTGCATTTGGAGCCTGTTGTTGTTGTCTGACAACATGAGGAGCATGATAAAAGGTAAGTTGAAGAAGTGTCAATGCTTGTCAAGCATTGGAGCAAGCAGACAATATAGTAAAACTAGTTTGAAATTTCCATGTGTATCACATTAAGTAGTGTCTACTTTCAGTACTATGAAGTGTAAGTGGCCAGCTGAGACATTTTTATTTTTGTAAAAACAACCTTATTTAGGAAAAAGTTCCTTTGATTTGAAGATTGCTTGTTTTTGTTTCTCTTCATATTAAACTATCTATAGCAGAACTCTGGTTAAATTTATGTTGTAAATTGTATTTTTAACAGCCCTTTAAAACCAAAGATACCTTGACAAGATTAAAATATTAATTTGTAGTTACATATTGTACAATTCAACAGCACATGAACAGTTTTGAGTATCAAACCCAAAAGTTCATGCAGACACCATTCAAAAGAGAACTCATTAAGGCAACAGTAACTACCTATCAAACTTTAGTGGAAGCTATTTCAACCTTCTGTGGCCTGCACTGGTTAGCTAGTTTGTAGCATCCGTCATCATACTGATAGCATTCATTACATTATCAAACTTCAGGCTAACACATCCTCATCAAAGAATGTGTACAACAGAGACCATGTAGCAATGTAAAAACACTGTAGCAGTTCAAACCAGCTGCGGACATAGTGGTTTTATTTACAGGTGAATCAGTCGGCCACAACCAGCAATAGCAATAGGCCATGTCTCGTAGTATTTTGCTTAGCTATAAACACTTTCCTCAGTAATGTAACTCCCGTAGAATAATATAAGTCCTATAGGGAAACTTTGAAAGGTTGTTATGCTAGGTTTATATAGTATGCACAATGCAAAATAGCAGCCAGCCAGCCCAGGTCAGGTTTGGGTAATAAACCAGTGTAACAAAATGTCTGATTGGCTTTTGCAAGCCTTACATCTTACCATTTCCATAGCAAAAAGGGCTTTCAAAATATGCAGTTTTATTTTAAAAAGTAAGGAAACATAATATACTTTTCCTATGGTAAAGGTTGATGTAGATGGACAACATGTGGAGGATGGAAACAAGTTAATGTGGATGGAGAAGGAAAAGTACATATGACAAGGACATCCATAGATTGGCATCCATACTGTGTCATGTTGTAGCACGGCAGATCCAATGACTTATCTTCCTCAATTGGAGCACGGACACCCTGTTTTGTTGTTATGGCCCTCACCTGTGTTCCTGATCACTGTCTCAATGTAAGTTCCTTCTTCCCTCTTGTATCTGGTCAGTAATTCCTTTGGTTTCCATTCCTTATGTAACACTGTTCTGTTCCTGTCTTGATTAGGTTTTGTTACACCTTAGTCATTTTTATTTTATTTAGTTATTATAAGACCTCATTGTACCATTGTACCTGCAACGTTACAGCCTGTAACTACAGTAGGCGAACACGCTCGTACGCACACCCACAAGTACCTTTGACAGGTACAGCACTAAAGTATCCCAAAGTATCCCAAAGACATCCAAAAGAAACCAAATGCAATAGAAATACATTCATAGCAAGTGTTGAATCAAACAGTAAGGGAATGGATTTCACTGAGGAAGGGGAATATTTTTATGAAATTATCACACGAACACAAGAAATAAGGAGTCACAGTTCAAAAGCACATTTGGGAAATTATGTAGTTAGATTATCCAGTGTAAATATATACAGTATATTGGAGAAATGTCACTATTCCAACTGCTATGCACCATACAGGCAGTGCATTCAGAATATAATATGATCATTATAACCAAGCAGCGGGTTTTCCTCAAAATATTTCTTAATATACGAACAGGATATATAAGCCTTCAGATTTTCTTCCACCAGAAATTCCATGGCAGCCTGGGAGTAAGAGTTTAAAATTAGTGCCAAATAATCGTACAGCAAACATGTTAAAACACACATTATCATTCTTATAATGACTTATATTCTCCAATAACATAACCTATACAATAGGTATTTTTAGTAATATTGCTATTGGAAAGTAATTATAATTGTTGTTTTAAAATGTAGCCAAACAGGCAGCAACTGTATTGCAACCGTAACAATCATTACCACTTACCTTTGACAGGAGCGCTGCAACACCTTTACCTCGGAATGACTGAGGTACAATGGTTGAAAATAGATCTACCTCTTTCTCGCCCGTGAATCTGTAGCGCAGCACTGCGTTATCCTGCTTTCCTATGTAAAGACAGTATATTTCTTAGCGCTATGTGTTATGTGGGCTACAATCACGCGTCTTTAGGAACGTTTCAGGCCGAGCTGCTTTTAGCAATGTGGGCCATCCACCCGCCGGCCTCGAGTTTCTATCTTTCTTGGTTGGAAATTGCAATCCCGGCTAACCAAACTAACCTTCCACGTCCAGGCTGATGAAAAAGCAGGAGTTTGGTCGGTCATGTTCCACTTGCAGTCTTAAGTCCCTTATGGAATGCAATACACTGAAAGCAGACATTTGTGTCTTCGAAATGTTTACAGTAGGACGTGTGTTGTTTAATGAACAAACCCAAAAAAACTGTTTTCGCAAAGCCATATCGATATTTTTGCTCAAGTCAGTACTCTTTGCTAATGGCTGCTGTATGCAGTTCCATTAAGGTCCACCAGCAGGCGTAAAATCGTTATCCTACTTTTTTTTCACGTGTTTTTAACCAAGTTAGCCGATGTAATTTAGTATGAGGTCCTGACAAACGGCGTAACAAATGTAAGGCAAACACTCAGTAACATAATAAATACGATGAAAAGAAGAAATACAATCACAAAAACGTGATATTCAATGGAATAAGCAAGAGGTTAATAAGTTCCACACTGATACATACTGTACAGATGTAAAATGGGCATAAATCCCCATGAGGTAATGGGCTACTTACAGATAAATGGAATATGGTGCATAAATACAGTTACATCACCGAAGTCCCGAAATTGCAGGATGGTCATTTTCACAAGAACATGTTTTGCAATGTGGGTAAATGATGCTTTTTTTGCGAAATAATAAACCAATTCTCGATTTGACTTTAGAGTGGAGGTGGATGATGTTCTGGAAAGATCCAAACAAAAATCAAGGTTCTTACAACTATCGTCACACTGACGTCTATCTACGTTGGAAATGTTTGCTAGACAGGCAGGTACATATCATTTCTGATTGAAAAGCATTCATTTTGTTTTACTTGAGTTGATGAGTTGTTGTAGATCAAGAAACTGGTGTTGTTGAAGCTATGTTATAAAGGGTTTTCAGCGAAGAGATCAATTAAGGGCCAGATTTATGCAAGATAGTGTTGTCCGCATAGATGGAACAAGGGAGTCTACAGCACAGAAAGTGCAACATTATTGATGCATACAGAGAATCAGGTCACCCAAGAATCAAACCCTGAGTAACACCCATTGAAACAGTGGTGTCGACAAAAGGCCCTCAGATTATACACAATGTACACATTCAGAGAAGTAGTTTTCAAACTGGGCTAAGCTCTCTGAGAACCCAAGGTCTTTGTGTCTATTAAATAGAGTGAGGTGATTGACAGTGTGAAAGGCTTTGGCCGGGTCAATAATAACATCTGCACAGTACTGCTTGTTGTCTACAGCAGGTAATGATGTAATTTAGGACCTTCAGTGTGGCTGAGGTGCACCCATATCCAGCTCTAAAGCCAGACTGCACCGCAGAGAGAATACGGTGGGCTAAAAATGATGGGTTATCTGTTTATTTACCAGATTTTCAAAGACTAGATGGGCAGGGCAGGATAGAAATTGTCTTAGTACAGTTTGGGTCTGGCTTGTCACCCCCTTTGAAGAAAGGTATGACAGCCGTGGCTTTCCAGTCTGTAGGGATTACAGACAATTGTAGTGACAGGTTGAATAGGCAGGTGCAATGTCTGCAATGATGGAGGCAGATAGCTTTAAAAAGAATGGGTTTGTTAGGATCTAAATGTTGGAGCTCCTTCCGGACCTCATTAACCTGAACTGGATGAAAGGAGAATCAGGGGGGTGGGGGGTGGAGGCGGGGGCTCTCCATGTAATAGGAGTATCAGTATCGGCAGCAGAAAAAGGCATAGCAGATGTAAATGCATGGCCAGCCGAAGCAAAATACTTAATGAAGCTCTCAATCATTTGAGTACCAGTGTTTAATCATATGTAACAGTTTTTGGGACTTGCAATGCTGAAGGCAGCGGATGGGAGGCATTTTTCTTTTCCACTGATTTTACATAGTCACAGAATTTTGTGGGGTTAGTGCCACAGGCTGTTAATTTTTGTTTTAAAAACTGCCTTTGCTTCCCTAATTGATACAGTGCGCCAGATCCTAATTTCCATAAAAAGTTGCCAGGGTTTTAAAGACTATTACTATACGCCAGAGTGACTTATTTAAATCTAATTTTCTTGTGCGGGGCATTTATCAAGAACGATGAGAAATGTATTTTTAAAATAGGACCAGGCGTTCTCAGCAAAGGAGATTAGGCTTATTCTATGCCAGTGTTCAGCGTGCAGAAAAGCTTGTTCATTCAAGGGTTTAAGCAAATGTTTGAAAACATTGAACAGAGGGCATTTGACATCAGTTGCAATTGTATCTGATACTTTAAAATGAGATTGCAATTCAGTTACCATCTACCTCTACCAGAAGGTACAGTACAACTATGAGTATTAATTTATTCTGTAATACCACTTACTTTATTCACCATGACAGAGTTACAATCAACATGGAAATTAACTATTACTGAGCCTTGATGGCAAGGCCCAGAAATTCCCATAAAAACAATACATTTGAATTTAAAAAAATTAAGCATTTCAATTATCTTTTTTACAGTTACTCTTGTCATTGTGATCTCAGCTGGTCCTTCATTTGACAGTAGTTCTTTCCTTTATTTAGTTTTATAAATATACAGATAAAAGGTAAGTTGAAAACACATTCGTTCATTTTTACTCTATATAGTAAAAGGTTTGTAAGCGATTGCTAATCTTTTCAAGTAATTGTTACCCACAGAGATGCTTTTACCTCAATGTTTAGAAGCACTACAACCAGCAATGTAGTTGAAATGTGAAAGGGGAAAATTAATGGCTATTCTACTACCCTAACCAGAATTGCAGAAAGAGGAGGCTGAGCACATGAGCTCTATAGCCTCTCCAGCTTCTTCTTCATTATTGGTAGAATTCAAATCAGACTTTTTGCTAATTCCAACTCGATTAAACTCGAGTTAGATCCATTTGGAATTAGACCTACTGTCTGTATGAAAATGAATGAACTTAAGTGGCTGGTAAAGGCATAGGCAGCTTACCCTGCTGCTGATGACCAGAACCACATGGCCAGTCCTCATCAAAACTATGAAGGGCAGCAATCCTGCAGCAGGAACCAATATATCTGTCAAACTCATGTTAATTTTTATTCACTGAAAAGTATGCTATTTTTGCTTAGCAGTTCTTGCCACTAGCAGTACAGTAGTTATTGTGGACTAACTTTGTGTTGCATTGCTAAAAATCTGCTTTATTTAGGACCGTTTTCATTTAGTTGATCATGAAATAAGGATTAGGCTAATAGAATGACACAAAAATGCCAAATAGCAACACACACGCACATACACAAATACACACAGACACAAACACAAATGAACGTGCCATAGCACACACAGCGACAGACGGACTTATTTATTCTATGCATTGGTTTCTGGCAATGTTTGGTATAAGCAGTTAATTTCATTTATTCACACAGACAAAACAATATTGGAACATTGAGTAGTAGTCATAACGAAAGTCAGGTAGGAGTAGATAATATAAACGAATAAAAGCGAATAAACTATAATGAAATCAGACAAGAATAACAAATAAAACCAAAATAATAAATGCGTGTGCCTTCATTAATGTGTGATTGTATACCTGCACATTTAATTTATGTATTGAACAGAAAAAATAAAATAAAAAATATTTACTAATTCCAAGCCAAAATGTTAAGCAGTGTGTCCTCCAATGTCTATCCTTAACTTGCATTATAGAGTAAACGTGTCTATTCATAGCAGCGCTTGACGTGGGCTAAAGTAATAAGTGCAGGAACTGCCAAATCGCGCATTCGACTATGTTCATCAAAATGTATATGTTAATAAAGCCTGTTCCAATAAGGCTTGCTCGTTGGCCTAAAAATGGAACCCGAACGCTGTTTGCCTAAAATTAGAAGTACCGGAACGCCGTTCCGGACCTTTCCGGCCAAGTCAAGCACGGATCCTGAGGATTTTACTCATTTATACAAATCTACACCAGACATGACGTTTTTCAAATGTACAGCATTTTTTATTAAAATCAGACAACGAATTAATTTTACTCTTGTTTTGACAGTGGTTGCTCTTGAACGCCCCCCCCCCACACACGCATCATTTCATATCCCTGATCTGAACACTCTTGGAAAGTTAAGCTACGCTCTACGCCTATGCCATGTTCTATCGCTCTGTGGAATGGCAGTCTGAACGACTGGAAAAATCCATGTAGCTATGCTGTGCAGGTGGATTCTGCTAAGCAAGTTAGATCCTGCAAGGCAGTCAAGCTTATTCAGAATATCAACGGTGTAAAACATCGTATTATTAAATATGTCTGATTTTGAGGAATTCGAAAAACAGCTGAGTGAAAACCGACAGGGTGAGTTCACATTTTATTTGCAATTGTAGAAAGCGTTTTGGTAGCTAATCTTATCGCAAACGTAGCTGTACGTACTTATGTTTCCTTTCTATTTAACGCAACTCCGCGAATTATAATGCGATATTGAGCTGATTAGTGACAGTGCATATGATTTTTATCTAAAAACTATATTAACTGAAGCATCCACAATTTTGGCGTCACACGTGTTAATACTGGATATTTAGGCATTGCAATCGGTATGTTTTGATACACGTCATACCAGTTAATTGCGGCTCAATATTTTATTCGTTGAGTTTTAACCAGCGTGGTGGTCAATACTTAGGTAATTTAGATAGCAAGCAGGTTAGCACAGAACTGACTAGTCCTGTAATGCAGGTGTAGGTATTCTAGCTACCATTCCATTAGCATTTAGAGACTTGATTTATTAACTAACTGTTAAGTCATGGATTTTATAGATCAAGAGAATTGTTAGCAGGCTACGTGTACATTGAAAGTACAGTAGCAAAGTAGCTTTGACCGCAACTAGGTACATTAAAGAATATTCACAATCTCTACATGTGGCTGTGGTCGAAGCTAAGTATATCAAGCTGCATCATATATCTGGATGTACTCATTGACTATTGCACCAGCTAACTACTAAGCTAGCTAACCATTAAGATGTTAAGATGTAAGAGTATAGCTGTTAACATGTGAGAGTATAGCTATCCCATAGTATTTACTGATCAATAAAGTTGTTTGCATCTACTTACAGGCAGCTTAATCTTGGTGAGCATCCCACCAGAGTGGTATCAGCTCAGTTCTTATCAAATCTATTCACATAGCTGGTAGCTGCTGTGCTTTCTACCCCTACATAATTCTATAATTGCCTATAAGCGTGTAATAAATGGCATACAAGCTTTTTACAACCTCTATATGTAATGTAATGTAATTGACCCACTGTATAATAAAACCTGGACTGTTGCTCCCTTTGTTTCCATTCCAACTATATATAGAGAGAGAGAAGGAGAGACACAAGAAGAGGAGCCGCAGTAGGTCTCAGAGTCGCAATGATAAACATCGCAGCTGGAGCAAAGACCGGGGCAGTCGTAGCCGAGAGAAGCGCAGTCGCAGTCGTGACAGGAAGAGCCGGGATCGGAGGAGTACCTCGCGGGATCACAGGAAGCACAGGTTAGTATTCAGCCCTCGGTTTCTGAAGCAACTCACTGGCAGAAAGCAGCATGTCAGGTATATTTAGGTATTGCCAACATGCATTTTGTTTTATCAGCTTTTCTCCACGAAGTACGAGAAAGAAAAGGACCTGCAAATACTGGGATGTGCCACCTCCTGGCTTTGAACACTTCACACCATTGCAGTACAAAGCAATGCAAGGTATCTGACAATTTCTCTTTGCCTTTTAAGTGGCTAATGTCCTCCTATTAGGTTCTCTATTTGATTGCTGTCAAGTTCATACATGCAGTAAGAATAAATTATCAAGAACAGAGGTAGTTATCGAGGTTGTGTTTTTCTTATACTCTCTGTACTTTCTCTCCAGCGGCAGGGCAGATACCAACGATAGCCCTGCTGACATCATCTATCACAAGTGAGGTTGCAGTAACACCAACCCAAGTGCCGATAGCTGGCAGTCAGATGACTAGGCAGGCTCGACGCCTCTATGTTGGCAATATTCCATTCGGTGTGACCGAGGTAAACTTCCCAGAGAGCTCACATTGTTTTGTGGTTGTAGTGACAACATCGTATGTCAAGGTATTGTTGCAGTTACTGTATATGTTTCAGCTGTTCTTTATTCCTCTCTTATTTGATGCTTTTAGGAGTCAATGGCAGAGTTCTTCAATGCCCAAATGAGGTTGGCAGGACTTTCGCAAGCCCCTAGCAACCCTGTGCTGGCTGTGCAGATAAATCAGGACAAGAACTTTGCATTCCTAGAGGTAGGTTGCCTTGAATGGTTTCCTCTGCATATTTTGATGTATAACATTAGTTGCCTTGAATAACAGACTTGGAAAAGGTTAACTTACTGTTCCACATGTTACTCGCCAGTTCCGTTCTGTGGATGAGACCACACAGGCCATGGCTTTTGATGGAATCATTTTCCAAGGTCAATCGTTGAAGATTAGACGACCACATGATTACCGACCTCTGCCTGGCATTTCAGAGCAACCTGCTTTTCACGTCCCAGGTTTGTACAGTAGAAGTGTGCCTTCTTGGTTCACGTGCATGACACTGGTTACACCACCTCATTTTGTTTTGATGAATGCAATTTCAACCTTTATTCACCAACGTTAAAAACAAAAGTTTATCAAGTTCACAATTGGTTATCCCGATGATTTCACACAACCTAATTCAAAGGGAATATCTTTTTTTGTCATCAATATTTATTATTGTAGCACATTCAATAGTAAAAGTGTAACGTTGTGGTTGAGTGGAGGAACCTGGCGCAGGCTTACTTGCATTTGAATGTAGATTTAATAAAACAAACACCGAATAGAATATATAAACTGAAACAAAGTAAAGCGCTGACTTATAATAGCGAACGGACAAAGACTCATCACCAGGTACATTCAACAACGATCGACCACACAGGACCAGCAGAGAACACATTTATACAAGCACATAATGAAACAAGGGGAATCAGGTGCGTGTAATGAATGACGAAGACACAATTAACGAGTCCCAGACAACGGCCGTAGGCTCCAGCAGTGAAGGCTGGTCCGCTGGGGGCGTCGCAGACTCTAGCGATGGCGGCCAGTCTTCCTAGGGCTCAGGTGGCGGTGGCCAGTCATCGACAGGCTCAGGCAGCGGCAGCTGGAGCTCCAGGGCGGTAGGTGGCGCTGGCTGCAGTTCCGGGCTGGCAGGGGGCGCTGGCTGCTGCTCCAGGCCGACAGGGCGCTGGCCGCTGCTCCAGGCTGACAGGGGGCTCTCGGCGCAGTGGAGCTGGCACCAGACGTACAGGGGTTGCTGAATCTGCAGGTGGCCACACCCGGCACCTAGGAGCTGGCACCGGGCGTTGATGTAGTTCTGAGGCCACCTGATGGTGAGGTCCAGAACGCCAGGAACCCCGCTTGGGTTCCTCCGACGGCCCCCTTGGGTACCCCCCCCCCCAAAAAAAATTTCTGGGGAGGCCTCTTGGGTGCTGTAGAATGAGGTACGGAGGTGGGCCGCGAACCCAGGTTTGAGGTTCACGCCGGCTCCTTGACACCCCCGCCACCCTCTGGGGAAGCTGGCACAGAACGGGGTCCCACACCAGCACCCCCTCCATTGCATCCTCATCGAAGGAGTCGTACACCCCCTCCGAATCATCCGACGAGAGGGTGTCAGAGCCCCTGTCACCTTTCCAGATATACTCCCCTCTCGTCTGCAACATCGGAGGGGAGTAGCCAAAATAAGCACGGAGACGCCGGTATTCTTCGTCAGGCATCTCCGGCTTCTCCCTTGGACACTGGCATTGCTCGCTTCACATTTTTTCCTGCTGGTTCCTTTCTTTAGGTCGATCGTTCTGTATGTACCTGGTGAGTCTTTGTCCGTTTGCTGTTATAAGTTAGCGCTTTACTTTGTATCAGTTTTTGTATTCTATTCAGTGTTTGTTTTATTAAATGAACATTCAAATGCAAGTAAGCCTGCGCCTGGTTCCTCCACTCAACCACCACGTTACAAAACGATCGACCACACAGGACAAGCAGAAGACACATACAAGCACATAATGAAACAAGGGGAATCAGGTGCGAGTAATGAATAACGCAGACGCAATTAACGAGTCCGGGACGTTCGTGAAGACTGGGAAACATGTTACTACCGGCGCAGCGAGAGGCTGCACCGGCTAAACCGTGACAAAAAGAATGTTCAAATGGGGAATACAGTGTCAGATAATTTGTATACAATAAATGAATAACAAATGTAAGTGTTATCAATGTTTTTCATCTAATAGAACAACCAAATTACCAGGATTGGTGTTGAAATTACAGTGTGCTAATGATTGATCATGACATTCTCCACAGATTATAATTGCATTTCAAAGTCCTTTGAACATTATATGCTGTCTTGAACTGCATGCTTCCTGTGATTAATGTATGTAAGACTTTGGTTGTTACAGAAACCTCACCATGTGGCCATAGTTTGTAAGCATTAACTTTATTGCAAAGTGGTATGGAATTGTGTTTGGTTGAAAATGCAACTAATTTAAAAAGATTTTTAATGGTTACTTCTATAAAACCACTTAATTTTGTTGTTTAGCTGGAGACATGAATACAATATACTTTTATTTGTTGACAAGTTAATAGGGTTTTTACTGTATTACAAAGGGTATATTAAATTGTGTTTGTTTTTCAACACATTAGCATTTGAACAAACCTTTATGCCAGTTTGGCTACAAATTAGTAATTCATATTTTGGGGTTTACTGACAAAATGATTATATTTAATTATAATATTATATATCATTTTATTATATTATTATTAATCAATAATTTTAAGACAAACTGTACTCAAAGCCAGACAGTCGGTGGCATTGATGGAACTATCCTAGCAAAATGTAGCTCACCTTCAAATTTTGATTTTTTGTGGTATATATTTGGTATATACTAACAATACTAGTCAAAGGTTTGGACACAACTAATTATTTAATGGTATTTCTATTTATATGATTTGTTTAACACTTTTTTGGTTGCTACATGTGTTATTTCATAGTCTGCACTGTTATTCAATGTGGAAAATAGCAAAAATAAAGAAATTCCCTTGAATGAGTTGCTGTGTCCAAACTTTTGACTGGTACTGTATGTACATTAAATATTATTATTTATTTTTAATAACTTGCCAGACATTTTTAAACTTGCTTTTCCACTTTGTCATTATGGGGTACTGTGTAGATGGATGGCAAAAAATATATAAATTCAGTCTATAAACACAACAAAAAGTGAAGGGGTCTGATTACTTTCCGAAGCCCTTGTATGTGAGCATGTGAATGTTTGCATGAGTGCTAACGTGTGGAGAGTCAGTCCAGTTGTAAGTGTTCAGCAGGCCGGATATCTGTTTTTGTGGATTACACATCACAATACATTGACTGTGCAAGCCCCAGCAAGTTGTACAGTAATTTAACGTCTTTATTGTTGTCTCTGTAGGTGTCGTCTCCACAGTGGTACCTGACTCCCCACATAAACTGTTTATTGGAGGTCTACCTAACTATCTCAATGATGATCAGGTACTCACTCGAACACTCATTTGACATTGAGATCGCAAGCATATATCACCATTCTCATTTGTCTCGGATTCTTGAACTGGTCACACAGACTTAATACGTTATTCTTTTTTTGGTTGTGTGAGGGAGCAGTGACCTTGGATTTCCACACTTCAAAACATGTTGGTATACAGCCTGCAAAATTAAGCTTATAGGAAGAAGTGAATGGAAAAAAACAGGGATTAACAATAGGAATAATATTTGGAATTAACAAGAATTAACTGTTGCTGGCATTATTTTTCTGAACTTCTGGCCATGGCAGGCTGTAGTGTAGAGCTTCTAATGACAACTAACACATTCAGCACAGAGAGAATTTGTGCCAGTTCCGTATTGCAAAATCAAAAGCACTTTCTCAATCATCCTAGTTTTCCGGAATCCCGGGTTGAAGATTCCAAGAATTAAGCAAAACAGGAATTCCAGAAACCTTCAACCAGGATTTCTGTAAAACCAAGTTTGGGGAATGTTTTAAGGATTTTGCAACCTTTCTTAAGTCCCACTCTGCAGATTTGACAGTGTTTTTGTGCAAAGCACAATGTATACCCTACTCAAAGGAGGAGCTGCTGTTTGATAAACATTAAATAATTAACTTCAATTGAATTACTAATTTGTCAGGTTGAAGTTTGTCTAGAGTTGGAACAGAGTTGTATCCCATTTTAAATATGAACAAATGTAACTCCTCCTTTTTGGCAGTTAGTTACACTGTAAGCAATCTTAGGACATTACATTCCATTAGCAAAATTCATCATCATTAGTTAATGTGACCACATTATTGTTCACTCCATCAATTGCTTTCATGTCAGCTTGTGATTGTGACTTAACTAAATGTTATATTCAGTATTTACACTTATTATTTATGCATATTCATCAACCCAGTTTCAATAACATTCTGTTGATTTCAGAGATAACAATTCTCTCAGTTATTTAGGCTTTATTGTTTTTTATGGTAGTATTAAAATATGCTTTTGAATAAATTTTTTATGACTTGCTTGCAGGGATTACAAGTATATTAATTTATCTTTACTTCACCAGGTTAGTTACACATTGTCTTTTTCTTTGTGACTATATGCTAATTTCTGCATATCTAATTTTAACCATGCTCAGTTGACAAAGGTAAGAAAAATCCAGTTCATAGGTGTAGCTAGGTAACCTATCCTCGATTTTGATTTACACACAATATGCAGGCCCAAGCAGGATTCCTCCTTAAGTCTAATGGTTACCGGCAAATGTAGTCCCTCATTACCCAGTCCAAACATATGCATTTAATGCTAATATCTGACTGTGCTATACCTTTGCTCAAATGCCAGAGAAATAGGGAAATGGCATAGGTCTGCAATGTTGTTGTGCAGTAAATGAATTGGATTCTAACTTTCCATTCTTCCTGGTTTCTTTCTGAACAGTACCCTGAATGCACTCTGCTGTTTGTTATTTTCTTTTTTTACTCTTGCAGTCACTGCTACTGCTTTGATACTCACAGCTCTTTCATTTTTGTTCCCCCACTTTGTCCCCAGCTAGGGGCCTGTAAGATCGTTAAGTCTGCGCTCATAATTTGTTCAGTAGTACTGATCTACTGCTGCCATGCCAACATGTAACACAAGGCAAGTAAGACATTCCGTTACTCCTACGGATACACTCTAGCCAGCAGGTTCCCTTCCTGGCTACTCTCTCTTTCTCTCTGCCATCACTCTTCTGGAGCGCGTCAAAGGCCCCATTAGACTGGATTGGGATAACAGAAACTCATACCCAATAACGTTTTGGGGTGGTTCTTAAACTTAGAAGTAACGGCGTATTTGCAAATCAGTCTTTTCTCTGACCTTTAGAGAATAAGTATCTCTTTCGCAAAAGATCCAGAAGCTTTTGGGAATCATGTGTGGATGGCGTTATATAGGCTAGTTGCCACTCACCCCTTCCCTATCGGTGAATTTCTCTTTTCCTCCTTGAAAATGAAGCAAGATGGGTGGGTGTGGGCTACTTTGTCAGGTCAGTAATGTAATCAGGATGTAATCAGCGCATGCACAGAAGCTTCTGGATCTTTAACGATAGTGATACTGATTTGTCACCACAACCTAAAATAAAGCTAAGTCTTTATTAACATTATGTAATTTCAGTAATAGCCAATCAAGTTACTTTGATCAATTTGATGGACCAGTTGAAGTAGCAACAAGTTTTAAGTATTTGATTTTTATAGCCTATGAACCTTTCACAGCACATCTCGTGTTGTTACTTTGAGTAACTTATATTATTGTTTAGTTAGCTAAAACTGTTAAAATATGAATAACATTCACTGAATTTAGGTAATCAATTCGTTAACCCAACACTGTGTATCCATCCCTGTAAATAAAAATGGTCATACAGCAAATCAGTCATTCAGGGTTCTTCTGAAAAAACAACTGAGTTTAGTTTTCTTTTGTGAAACACTAATTATATTTACAAATTAACACAATTAATTTGCTTTGCAATTAAACAATCCTAATCTCATTATACTAAAACTGATACACATTCAACAAATTATCAAAATGATACAGATCTCTTAAATATTTTGTTTTCTTTGACCATGTCATTTATTGCACTCCAGGCCACCTTAATTTCTCTACCCATGCCTATTAAATGGAGGCTTACAATTCATTCAGTGAAATATTTACAAGGATTCACATTAGCCTGCTTATGCATTTGCTTGTCTTCATCTATTGTGCAGGTGAAGGAGCTCTTGACATCCTTTGGACCACTTAAAGCATTCAACCTTGTCAAGGACAGTGCCACGTCACTGTCCAAGGGTTATGCCTTTTGTGAATATGTTGAAATCAGTGCAACTGACCAGGTATGGGTGAGCGATGCTATGCTTTTATGCTATGCTTTGGCGATCACTTTTAAAGTCGCCAAGCTTGTTTTTTTAAAGGTTTCCGGCCATATTTCAGAAATTTGTATGTTTGTTAGGCGGTGGCTGGGCTCAACGGTATGCAACTGGGTGACAAAAAGCTAATCGTCCAGAGGGCAAGTGTGGGGGCCAAAAACGCCAATCAGGCGAGTGCAGTTCTCTTGTGCCGTTTAAATAGCGAGAAACGCATCCGAGTATCACTTTTATAAATGTATGTGTGCCTTGTCTCCATCCCTCCAGGCTGCCATCATCGAGACCCCAGTGATGCTGCAGGTGCCCGGGCTGCAGCGGCTGCAGAACTCTGGGATACCCACGGAGGTGCTTTGCCTGCTCAACATGGTGATGCCTGAGGAGCTGATGGACGACGAGGACTATGAGGAGATCCTGGAGGACATCAAAGAGGAGTGCTGCAAGTACGGTAGCGTGCGCTCCATTGAGATCCCTCGGCCCATCGACGGAGTTGAGGTCCCCGGCTGTGGCAAGGTAAAAGGCTAACTTGAGACTCTGTTAGTGGCATACACCATGAGACTCTGCTCTGCATTGTTATAAGTAAAAAAAAAAAGGAATACAAATAAGTAATTCACCGCTATTTTTTTTTTCTTTTTCCATTTGGATCTTGGTGAGGTTGATGCTTCTTTTGTTTCAGATCTTTGTGGAGTATGTTTCAGCTGCAGACTGTCAGAAAGCCATGCAAGCCCTCACTGGACGGAAGTTCGCCAACAGAGTGGTGGTCACCAAATACTATGATTCAGACATGTATCATAGACACGACTTCTGAGGGTAATGGGTTATAAGGAAGGAATCCCTGGAATTAGCTGGGACCTCCCATTTCCTGCTTCCTCAAATCTGGTTTCAACACTTCAGTAATGGCAAGTATTGTGTGTTCTCTCTCTAGTATTTACAGCTAGTATGTTGTAACCCTATCCTCATTTACTACAGTAATACCGATTTAGAAGAATAAAAACTAGATTTTTAAATGCCTCTTTTAGACACCCCCTATCTGATGTCTTCTGTATTATACCAACGAATAATCTTTGTGCGGTGAATGAATCTTGTCAGAAATGTATTCAAAACTTTTCATGCTGTTTGTGTTAAATTGCCTTTTCAGAAGTAGAATGAATATCACTTGTACTTAGATCTAAAATCACGTCAATAAAACAAAGCCAGAGTACTATAACTGTCAATGATACAGTAGACAATGTTTGTCTGGTTTCTTTGTTTCTGCTGACACACACACAGTGACCTGGTTAAAGCATGGTCGGCTTCATACTGCACATACCGTTGGAGTTGCCTCGTAAAACAATTTTGGACCATAAGTCCTTGTTTTGGCGATGTTCCGCTAACAGTAGAAATGCACCATGACAGAGTTGAGTATTAATAATTGTGTTGTAATACTGCAACAACATACATAAAGCACGCGCAACTCAAAACATAGAGTTCCCCCATGCCAATGGACTTTCAAAATGTATACACATCCGTTTTCCAAATATGCTTTGGTTCTCGACAAAATATTTTAGTCACACAGAGGAACGTAAGTCATTACTTACAGTGAGGCGAAGTGGTGCTACTGTATAAAAAGCATAGACTATTTTAGTGATTATGAAAAGCACGCACCTTGTTCAGTGGTCATAACAATTTCTATCTTTTTAGGACCTTCAAATGATCAGAATCGGATACTAATTTTTGCGGTGGAAAGGCTGGATACAGTTGATGTGGACAAATTCTGCATTTTAAATGAAAGATAATGCATTTATATACCTAGTTAACTTCCTGAAGGGGTGTCAAAGATGAAGAATGTTATGTTGTGTCTGTGTGCTTGTCCAAATACTGATGGTCAGGAATCCAAAACCATTTCAATCCGATTATCAAACAACAAGTCAGACAAAATGTCAGCCTTCAACAGCTGATACACATCTCTCAACAGGTAATGTTGTTAATGCTTCTCTTCACACTAAAATGTTTCCATGTCTATTTTGTGAATATGCATTACCACCTTGCATCAGTCTTTGGAGTTAGAACCAACAGTAAAGGAGAAGTTCAGGTCCAGGAGAGAGTTTAAAAGAAATCAGGGATAGCCCACTTGTGTGTTGTTTTACAGCTAATTACCTGAAAACCAACCCATTTTGCCATGGTTAGAGAGAAATGTTCTAGCTTTAAAGCAAATTTCCTGAAATGTAACCTTTTTGTTACTATGGGGTGCAGAGAATGTACAAGTACAACTACTTCCTGCATGAACGATCAGTGTGATAAGAAGTATAACGGCTTGACAAGATGTGCTTTTGAAGAAACGTCTGTATCTTTAACTCTCCTGAGCCTGGCAGGGACTTGCTGCACTAAGGTAATGCCAGAAGAGTAAATTAGAAGTGTAAATTATTGCTTGAAAATAAATTAATGGGTATATTTCATTTCAGTCACAAAAAATAATGAAACAACTGCAGATTGTCCCCTTTAAACTCTATTCAAATGTACATACACTGCTCCAAAAAATTAAGGGAACACGTAATCATTGTACTGTATAACACCAAGTCACTTAAACTTCAGGGATATCAATCTGTCCAGTTAAGAAGCATAAGTGACTGTGAATCAATGTCACCGGTTTTGGTGCAAATTAAAGTGACAACAGGTGCACTGGAGAGGCAACAGCAAGACAACCCCCAAAAAGGGAATGGTTTTGCAGGTGGGGGCCACAGACAATTGCTCTCTCCTTATGCTTCCTGACTGATTTTTCTCTAATTTTGCGTTTTGCTAGTGTCCTTGTCACTACTGGTAGCTATCACGTGATAGCACTGCCAGAGTCCTACAAAATGACCTCCAGCAGGCTGATGGTGTGCATGTTTCTGACCAAACTGTCAGAAACAGACTCCATGAGGGTGGCATTAGGGCCCGACATTCTCTAGTGGGACCTGTGCTCACAGCCTAGCACCGTGCAGCACGATTGGCATTCGCCAGAGAACACCAGATTTGGCAGGTTCGCCATTGGCGCCCCATTCTCTTCACAAATGAGAGCAGGTTCACGTGATAGACGTGAAAGAGTCTGGAGACGCCGTGGTGAACGTTTGGCGGTGGGTCAGTGATGGTCTGCGGAGGCATATCATTGGAGGGTCGCACAGACCTCCACATGCTAGCCAACAGTACCCATGACTGCTGTTAGGTACCAGGATGAAATCCTCACACCCATCATCAGACCTTACGCTGGTGCAGTGGACCCTGGGTTCCTCCTGGTGCAGGACAATGCCCAGCCTCATGTGGCCAGAGTGTTTAGGCAGTTCCTGGACGACAAAGGCATTGATGCCATTGACTGGCCCTCACGTTCCCCAGACCTGAATTCAATTGAGAACCTCTGGGACATTATGTATCGATCCAGGAGCTCACTGATGCCCTGATCCAGGTCTGGGAGGAGATCCCCCAGGGCATCATTCGCCGTCTCATCAGGAGCATGCTCAGACGTTGTCGGGAGTGCATACAGGCACGTGGGGGCCATACATGTGCCTGAGTCACATTATGAGTTGCTGTGATGAAATTCACGCAAGTTGGAACAGCCTGTGATTTCAATTGTTTTCTTTTGATTTTCAGTGTGAGTTTGAATCCAGCCCTCAATCGGTTGATGATTTTGGTTTCCTTTGACCGTTGTTACATAATTTTGTTCTCAACGAATTTCACAATGTACAGTAAAGATTTTGATCTTTAATATATTCCCTTCATTGAGACCCGATGTGTGATTTGAGTGTTCCCTTAATTTTTTTGAGCAGTGTATGTTGTGTTGATGCTGTGTTGATTGCAATTCACATATTTTGTGTTGAGACATTGTCCACAATTTATCCATGTCATTCTACTGTATAGAAAGGCGCAAACAGATATGTGGACATTGGAGAAAAGTTGCTTATAATCAATAATATGGCCCATGGAGGTGTAATGTATGGCCAATGTACCACATTTAAGAGCTTTTCCAGCGTTTGATGGCCTTGATGCAGCCCATAAGCTGATATTTTGGGAAAATACCACAATACCCCCAGTGGCTAATTATTATTGAAGGTGTCCTTGCTTTTTTGAGGAAGAAATACTGTTAATGTAGCCTACCCATTGGGGTTTTTAGCTACATGAATATTGATGAAATCCAAAATTGATACTGTATGAAAATGAAGTACTAAGTAAATAATGTAATCCATTAAAGAAGATTTAGCTATCTTTGAATTTGAGATTATATAGATTACAGTATGCGTTTGTAACAATAGACTACGTTTCTGTATGGGTAATCTACTAATCGGCTATCACCAAAATAAGTGCACTACAGTGATTTAAATGAAATGCGTTGTTATACTGTACTTGACTGTTCTTTAAGTAGGCCTATACTTGAGTATCTTTGCGTTAACCTATTGTCGCTCTTAAATAGGTCCATTTCAGGTGCATCTTGGTATGTGAGATTATATCAGGAGAAGAAACGTTAACTCAGACTGATTTATCCGTTCAGTTTGCGGTCAGTAGAAGGCAGAAAAGTGGAGGCGTCTACATAATATACTAGCCTACTCGCTGCTACGGATTTCTCACAACCGCTCGGGTCGGGAGAGCTCATGGCGCAGCCTTTGACATATTGATTCGGATAAACTGGATCGCAAAGAGAGCATTGGGAGCCTTTCGGATTTACATCGTATATTTAGACAAAATGTACGGAGAAAAGAGTTCAAACCCGTGTAATAAATTCGAACCAAACATTTTTTATAAAAGTAAATGTCAGAACTGCTTCAAGTCTCGGGAGCTGCATCTTCATACTGATCATGATAACGACCAGGTAAGTAAACATTTTATAGTTGTAATATATTATTAATAGAGACATTAATGCTTTGTCAAGTTTTATAGCAATGGTCATAATAGGCTTAACTATTTTAGAATAAAAAATTAAACCATTTTCATTGATTAGACGCAATACACGCGTCAAATAGTTATCACTGCAAAAACTATTGAAAAGACCGCTGACAGCAGAGCTGTCAGCAATACATGCTATGCGTGTTGGTTATTTTAATGGGAAACAGACAATACCAAATACCAAAATACGCGAAATTGGTAGTTGTAGTAACATAGTTTATCTCTGAAGATTGGTAACTTCCTTGCCTCTGAGAATCAGAAGCCTATTCTATGATGAATGTTAAGCAACTGTAGCGCTTAACTGATAGTAGGCTAGTAAGATATTGATTAACAGTTTATTTGGAGAGTCCCAAAAGTCTGTATGTTAATGCTCTACTGACAATCTAACATTTCAGCTATCTACTAACCTTAACACAAACTCTTATCCTAACTTTAACCTTTTTTCTAACTCTAAAGATCCCATAGTAGCAAAACTGTATGCAGGTCAAAAGTAAGGCTAAAGTGTAACTGAAAGTTGCTCTGGATAAAAGGTGTCTCCTAAATGACTAAAATGTAACTGTAATCAAATACTAATCATCTTTCATCTAAGAGGACTTAAGTCATATCAACATGTCTTCCCATGCATATAGGCTAAACCCATCTATGGAGGCTGGCTCTGTTTGGCTCCGGAGGGGACGGATTTTAACAATCCAATGCAGAAGTCAAGGGTAAGAGAATTACAAATAGTTAGAATGTATTATGCTGCATTGTACAGTAATGTGTCAGTACTACTAACTTACCATACCAGACTATATTCGAAGTTAATAATTTTTTTGGCATAATTGCAATATTATATGCAATAGTAACCATAACAACTCTTTCAAAATGGCAGAAATGGCAGCGGCGATTCTTCATCCTATATGAAAATGGCAGCTTGAGGTTTGCACTGGATGAATTGGTAAAATAATCAGAATTTCAACACACACATACATGCACACATACATACACAAAATCAGAGTATACAGCCAGATTAAATAGAGGTTAATATCTACAGTATACAGTCACCTCCAAACTGATTTGACGGATGTACAAAATAAACAGCAGATAATGAGCTATATTGTACTTCTCCAACACAGAATATACTGTACTTTGTTAATAATTGAAGGGAATCAAAGGAAATGTTCCCAATTTAACAACTGAGTGTGAAAATTACCAGCACCTTTGTTTTCAGTATTTTGTGCATCTTCTCCTTGCAAGGGGAACAGTACGGAGCCTTCCAACACGTTGGAAGCAATCTTAGACCATTCCTCTGTACAGAGTCTTTCTGTGTCCTTGGCATTAGATCTTTTTATTTGTACGTATAGAACATACTCTCCAAACTACAGTTTTTCAGTAAGATTCATGTCTGGAGAATGAGGTGACCGTTGAAAAATGTTGAGAGTCATTTTCTTGTTGAAAGATTCGCATGCAGTCAAGTGAAAAATAAAATTGGCTAAAGTGTCCTGGTACTGGATGAGTTCACGATGGCATTGACCTTAACAATGGCCTCAGGACCAGTGGAAGCAAAACAGCCCCATAACAAACAATTCACCACCACATTTTCAGTATGTATGACGTTCAATTCTGCTTACAGTACACATCCTTCATTTAACTCCAAAACACAGTGCTTATGTGCTTAGCCAAAGAGATTTTACAATCCAAGTGCCAATAATATTTATAAAAGTCCAGGCACTTACATTAGTCAGTTGTTCCCAAAGTATGCATTTTTTGGATAACCCATCCAAATTGGCATGAAGGTGTCATCTTACTGTAGATGTGGTGATCACATGATCTAACCAAGGCGGCAATTAGACTCTTCTTTTATATCCAAAACCTTCTTCTTCTCAGTGTGCAGTGGCAAGTTGCACTTGAGTCCTCAACCAGACAGGTTTAGCACTGTTCCACTGGTTTTGAACTTGTCTGCCCTAATAGTAAGTGGTATATTTAGGTTTACTGCCTTTTTTGTATCCATTGTCTTATATGTGAAGGTCAGCAGCAATTATTCTCTCTGTATTTGTGAGTTATTTGCCTTTCCCCATGAACAAGTTTCTTAAGACCTGTGTACTAAAGATGTACTAATAAGTAGAATTTCCATGCACATTTAATTGTTCATTTTTAAGAATCTTTAGGGGTGCCAATCATTCTGAAACTTTTACAGAAAATTTATATTTGCACTGTACCCAAGCAATTGTATTGGTATAAAAGAATATACAGTAGTTTCATATATCAAATTTCCTTTATTGTTTATTTTTCTCTGCCGTTTTTACACATCTTTGAGGTTGCCAATCATTTTTGAGGTGTCTGTATATCTGTGTCCTGTTTCATGGGGGGATTCATCATGCATCTTCTGGCCAGATGTTGAGTAGATGAACCAGGCTTTAGTCTATCCTCTAATGCGCACATCCCCCACTCCCACTGATCTTCTAAAATCTCTTTCACTGGTCTCTTTCATGTTGCACTATGTAGACTATTTAAAATCCCAGTGGCCTTGTAACCTGTTCATGACCTTCAGCCATACAAAATATTACATAGTTTTATTGTTATATTTCCCAATCATACAGTATATTATCATGTATGTCTTATCATCCTAATATGTACCAGAATTTTCAGTCAGACAAAATGTTTAATGTGACTCTTCTTTAGACAAGCACTCTGCCGCAAGGCACTGTGAACATGAACTTGTGCACAGAGGTGATTGACGCAGAGCCTAAGACTGGCCAGAGGAACGCATTGTGTGTTGTGACACCCGAACAGGAGTTCTTTATCCGGGGGGAGAACAAAGAGATCATCAATGGGTCAGTAATATTCCTCGGTTATTACAGGACACCACTCAGAATTAACTCACAGTACTCCACATCACTCAGAATTAACTCACAGTACTCCACACCTCTCAGAATTAACTCACAGTACTCCACATCACACAGAATTAACACACAGTACTCCACATCACTCATAATTAACTCACAGTACTCCACATCACTCAGAATTAACTCACAGTACTCCACACCACTCAGAATTAACTCACAGTACTCCACATCACACAGAATTAACACACAGTACTCCACATCACTCAGAATTAACTCACAGTACTCCACATCACTCAGAATTAACAGATAGCCCTCCACATCACTCAGAATTAACTCACAGTACTCCACATAACACAGAATTAACACAGTCCTCCACATCACTCAGAATTAACTCACAGTACTCCACATCACTCAGAATTAACTCACAGTACTCCACATCACTCAGAATTAACACACAGTACTCCACACCACTCAGAATTAACTCACAGTACTCCACATCACTCAGAATTAACACACAGTACTCCACATCACTCATAATTAACTCACAGTATTCCACATCACTCAGAATTAACAGATAGTACTCCAAATCACTCAGAATTAACAGATAGTACTCCACATCACACAATACACCTGAGAATTGTAGTGTTTAATGGACAATACTTAAAAAAAATCTTAACTCTTGTCATATGTTGTTTCTCTTTAAACAGCTGGAGTGAACAGCTAGCTGTTTTCCCACGGACCAACAAGCAGAATCTGAAGAAAAAACGCAAAGTAGACTCCACTACCTCACAGGTGAAAATGTATTAATTTTTTACATTGTACAACATTGTAACCAAGATGCCTGGGCATTCATGCAGGATTTAGTTTATTCCACTTAAATTCCAGCCAAATAAAAAGTGGAACAAATTCCAATTAAAAGAACAGAAAATTCTATTTTTTTGTACTCTGTGAATTGAGTGAAATTTCAATGGTGCTGACCCAAACCCGGGCATCATTGCATACATGAAAATACAATACGGCAAAAATAATTTCCCATGCCTTCACACATTATGGAAATGTTGTTTTTCAGGAGCCCAGCCCAGCCAAGATGGCTGCCACAGAGCCCAGTATCTTACTCATGGAAAGTGGTGACACCCGATCCAGCTTTTGGCCGGAAGAGCGGCCCGCTGGGGGTCCGGATGTGGACACTCTCTGGATTGTGACAGACTCTGATCCCCTGGGCCTCGATGAGACCCCTGCAGGTGTGCAGGAAAGACACCAGCCGTCTCACACACACACACACACACACACACACACACACACACACACACACACACACA
>JACXGI010004241.1:0-55290 GCA_016801175.1 Esox masquinongy
TCTGAGCCTGGGTCCTCTCTAGGTTTCTTCCTAAATTTCGGCCTTCTTAGGGAGTTTTTCCTAGCCACTGAAATTCAACACTACTGTTGTTTGCTCCTTGGGGTTTTAAGGCCGGGTGTTTTGTAAAAGCACTTTGTGACAACTGCTGATGTAAAAAGGGCTTTATAAATAAATTTGATTGATTGATTGATTGATTATGCAGTTGAGGACATAACCAAAAAAGATGCGATAACGAACCCTCTGCACCTCCACATTGATCACACAGTGGAGAAAGTGATGGATAGATTCTATGCAGCATTAGCTTAGAATAATGCAATCGATGAACGACTTTGTATTGAATCAATTTATATCTAACATTGATAGGGCATGTATGAATCCTAGTCAAAGCTTCATTCCAGGTATCGTCAGACACCTCAAGCTCCAGCTCGTTAGACCAGGCTTCTCTGAGATGGTAAGTGGATGCAGAGGTGGAGAACAAGGACACAAAGCGAGATATTAGGTGCCTGGAGTCAGGAGGAAGCAGCATGAGATCATAGAATGGGCAACTTGTCGGCATGGTTTTAAAGTTTGGAAATACACCTTTAACATAGTGCCTGATTTGAAGGTATAGAAAGTGATGAGAATTTGGTAAATTAAATTTTGTTGCCAACTGACCAAATGAGGCAAAATGCTTGTCTACATATAGGTCTCCGAGGGCAACAAGTCCCCTCTCTCTCCAGTCTACAAACACCCTATCCGCCTGGGATAGTAAGAATGAATGGTTATAGCATATAGGAGTGTGTACAGAAGTATTCGGCAGTTTGCAAATGCTTCTTATCTGATTCAAGATCCTAAGGGAGTTTCTCAAAATAAAGTTGTTACCAATAAGTTTACAAGGAGACTCTATCTTGGAAAAAAGTGAGGTGCAAAGGGAAGAGCCTTGTACCGCTGTGGCTTCGATGTTTAACCACAGGGGAGAGCTGTTAGGAGCCTCACAGAGCTGACCCTGCCGCCAGTACATCAAGGCCCTAGCATTGGCTGCCCAATAGTAATTCCTGAATACGGGGAGACCAAACCCCCCCTCCTCTGTAGGCTTTTGCAGGTGTGCTTTAGATATGCGATGCGCCTTGTACCCCCAAATAAAAGGAAAGACAATTGAGTCTAGTTTCTTAAAAAATGCTGAGGTGAGAAAGATTGGCAGATTCTGAAATAAGTACAAAAATGTAGCAAGAGCCACCATCTTGATTGCATTGATACGCCCCACCATGGACAGTGGCAGAGTTCTCCATTTCTCTATGTTGCATTTTAGCTTCAAGATCATATCAGCATAGTTAAGTTTAAATAAATGCTGAAGGTCACGGGGTATTTTAAGCCCTAGATACGTGAAATGATCTTTCACTAGTGTAAATGGCAGTGTGTCAAGAAAACGTGGGTCTAAACTGTCTGATAGGGGCATGAACTCACTCTTTCCCCAGTTGATTGTATAGCCAGAGAGTTCGCCAAATGAGTTAATGAAGTCAAGCAAAGGGGGAACAGACGCCTCTGGGTCCGAGAGATATAATAATGTACCGTCTGCGTAAAGACCCACCCGGCTTTCCATCTCGCCTTTTGTAATGCCCTTGATGCCAGGATGACCCCTGATCCCCATCGCAAGGGGCTCCAGGGCCACATCGAAGAGCAGGGGCAACAGCGGGTCACCCTGCCTGACTCCGCGGTGCAACCCAAGAGGCTCAGATTTATCATTATTGGTGAGGATGGAGGATTTTGGACAGAGGTACAAAATCTTAACCCAAGTAATGAAGGAGTCCCCAATTCCAAATCTCCTAAGAGCTTCGAACATAAAAGGCCACTCTATTTGATCGAATGCCTTGGCCGCGTCGCGGGCCAAGACAGCTGCTCTGGAGTCGCCTGATTTGTTGGCATATATATTATTCAGAAGCCACCACACATTGCAAAATGAGAACCTACCTGGGATAAACCCTGTTTGATCAGGATGTATAATTGAAGAGATGTGCCTTCCTAACCTGTTGGCTAGCACCTTTATGACGGACTTCTGGTCAAAATTGAGGAGCGCAATGGGCCTGTAATTTCCAGGCTCAATGTCTTCCTTGCCTTTTTTTAACAAAAGGCATATATTCGCTTCATACAGCAACCCCAGAAATATTTTGTTCTCAATGGAGTCCTTGATCATCCTAAGCTTGAGTGGGGCGAGTGTTTTATGGAATGCCTCATAAAACGCGCAGCCAAACCCGTCTGGGCCAGCTGCTTTGCCAGAGGGAAATTATTTAATTGCCTCAACTAACTATCTTCTGCGAAGTCTGCATCAAGTTCCAACCTAGATGACTCATCTAATGTTGGCAGGCAGAGGGAGTCAAAAAAATTTGTGAGATCTGTACTAGCTGCTCTAGACTTAGCAGTATATAATTCTGAATAAAAATCTTTGAAGCGAATGTTTATTTCCCTAGGGTTGACCAGCAAGTCTCCTGTTTTGGATTTTATTTTATAAATTGCATGGCTCGCCTGAGCACCCTTCAACTGTCTGGCCAGCAGCCTCTCTGGTTTATCACCTAACTCGAAGTGTTTCTGTTTAATTTTAGTTAAACAGAAACAGTAGGAGTTTGCCAATGGTTCCACTGAGAATGTGGTTATATTTGTATTTCAACTTCAAAATCTTGTTGTAATCTTCCTGTGACAGGGAGTCCCTATAGGACCAATCGAGAGCTGGAAGTGCATTTTCAATATCGACCAGACGACAGCGCTGTTCTCTTTTTTTTGAAGCTTCAAATGAAATTATATGGTCTCCCATAACAACTTTGAGGGTTTCCCAGAGCGTCGAGTCTGACACGTCACCTGTGTCATTGGTCTCAAGGAACTTCCCCAAGCGTGCAGGCATGTGGCCCATAAATACTTGGTCGGTCAGCAACCATGGATTAAAGCGCCAGCAATAAGTTTGTTTTGGCAGGGCAAGCTTCAGTTTTAAAGATACTGGACTATGATCTGATACCAATATATTATGATATTTCGTCTGTACGATGTTGGATATTAATTTTGCATCCACTAAAAAATAGTCAATCCTTGTGTATGCTTTATGGACATGGGAAAAGTAGGAATAGTCCTTATCTGTTGGATGTTGCAGCCTCCATATATCAGTCATGTTTCTGGATTTAAGTAGATTATTCAATGTTTGGACAGATGCTATGGTGATTGGAGCACGAGAGGGAAGTCTGTCAAGATATGGATCAAGGTAACAATTAAAATATCCGCCCATAATTAAATTAGTAGTGCTGAGGTCTGGAACTAGGTCAAATACTTTGCGCAAATAATTTGGGTCGTCTGTATTTGGACCGTATATATTCAGAAAGGTGACAGGGAACGAATTAATGCTTCCAGTAATCATAATATACCTGCCATTTGGATCCGTGGTTGCTGAAGTAAGTTGGAATGGAATGCTCTTTCGAAAGAGAATGGCGACATCCCTATCTTTGGAGGTAAACGGTGACTGATAAACTTGAGAGACCCAATTTGCCCTCAGGCACCTCTGTTCTGTAGCTTTTATATGGGTTTCTTGCAGAAACACTATGTCTGCTTTGTGACTTTAAGTGCGCAAAGACCTTACCTCGTTTAACTATATGCCCAAGACCACGCACATTCCATGAAACCAGTGAAATGGTACTCATGTCTGTCTGGTTTTCACCGTTAGTCCTCAACATGTAGACTATGCAAATAGAAAAAGAAAAGCAATCCAAGACACTCAAATACAAATATCAACAAGCAAAAGCAGTTATTCTGGCAGCTCTGGACAATATGAAACAACACAAATAGACCCCACCCCCCTTCCCACAGAAACTTCCCCAAATGAAGCATCTTTTCCCCCCTCATACACTGACCGAGGGCCACCGGGCGTATGGCTTGCAAACACAACTCTAACCAACCGAACATTTTCACCTAAATAAGCCGGGCGCCCCTCTACCGTTCTAAACAGCCAAAAGTGGACATATAAAATTAAAATGTTTCCATCAATGATTATGAAATTGTTCCTTATGCTCTGTGCAAAGGTCCGTGAATATAACATGACTGCCAGTTCACAATCCGGTCAGACCATGTCTAGTCATTTCCAGTATCCCGCTGCAAGTTGCCGACGAACATCATCGCCTCCTTGGGTGAGGTGAATATCTTCCGAAGCCCGTTGTGTTGGAAGTGGAGCTTGGCCGGGAAACGCAGGCTGTGCTTGATTTTCAGCTCACGCAGGGCTGCCATAGCCTCACGGAATCCTGGTCGCTGCTCCATCACCTCGGCAGTATAGTCTGGAAATATGAAGACCTTGTGTGCGCCGTACTTGAGAGACTGTTGCCGAGCGAGCCGTATTATCGTCTCTTTTTCCTGATAGTGGTGGACCCAGGCGATGATCGTGCGGGGTCTGGCAGAAGGACCGGAGGCTCCTTCTACTGGCTTGGGCTGTAGAGAGCGATGGACGCGGTCAACAATTACCGGCTTTGGGAAGTGAGTCTCGCCTAACAGTTTAGGAATGAGAGCGCTTACAAATTCAGACGGATTTCCCTTCTCCTCTCCTTCGGGGATCCCTACAAACGCCTCGAGCGGCCCTCTAAGTCATTCGCCTTGGCTCGGAGGAAAGCGTTCTCCTGTAACTTGTTGATAGCAGTCTCCATAGTCTGCAGACAAGTGTCCTGGCCTGAGACCGTCTCATCTATTTCATCCATTCGGGTCGCCAGGCTGTTGTGAGACGACTGCAGAGAGGCGAACTTCTCATCCAGTAGGTCGAACCGGGTGTTGATGGTCTTCAGGATCGTATCCTGCATGTCTTTCAAGTCCTCCATGGAAGAGGCGTGTTGGTCCCCGGGGACGTCCTCGCTAGCCGCTACCACAATGCTGCCAGCTAGCCTCGGCTTCAGCGGCCTGTCTTTCTTTTCTTTGGCTTTAGAGTTAGCGATAGTCGACATTTCTTGGTCTTAAGCGGTCACGCGGTGATATAGAAACAAAACTGGGATAATATTTTCGAGCAAACTTGATTAAAGACGGCAAATTTAAACAGATATAAACTGAACGGAGAGGAGCTCTCGCAGAGACGTCTTACTCCATACGCGGCACACTAGCGCCCCCAATAGAATAGTCTTAAATGTATGACTGTTTTCATATATAAAATGCTGATAAGTAGTAATTTTAGTAGAATCTCAGCTGTGAACGTGAGAGAGAAAAGTTATGATGAGTGAAACTCCGGTGAGTGGAAGAACGTGTTTTTCTTTGCTGGAGTGTCGCTGGCGACTCTGAGGAGAGTGCACACTGTAATTTGTTGTTTAAATTGAGATACTTTCCATAAAAAACAGTCAGGTTTATGACATGATGTTTAATGTTTTCCACGTACTTGGTGCATATTCTATCACTGTGTAATTTTTTTTTTAAATCAGTTAGCTAATCGCTAGCTCTGGTAATGGAGTAGCTTGCAATGCCAATTGCTCGCTTTGGTCAGTGGAGCAGCTAATTGCATGATAAAGAACCAGCGATGTCTAGCATTTATATTGTTAATATTAAAGCCACCATTAAGCTGTGTTAAGTTTAGTGGCTTACCACAGCTTAATGATTTGTAGTACAGCTACATGGTGATTGAACTGATTTTGGTTATTAATTAATCTATTAATTATGCTAATTCATTTAATTGTAATCAAAGTATATCTTTAAATATCGGTTATACATTATAAGATGTTCCAAATGAAGGAAATATGTTAATGAGGTCTCTTAATTGAAACAATTACTCTGCGCTATTTGTGTAGATTGGTTTTTTGATGACCAGATTGAGTCTGGAGGATTCCATGATGGTGAGCCCAGCCCAGTGAGACGGTAGACGGTTGTGGAAGCGGTGTGGCCAACCGTATGACCTGTACCTAGGAGATGTCCCACTAGCTCGATTCATTCACTCAGACACCAGATAAGATTTCCATTGCTCTACTAGGGTAGATATTTATAGTAGTAGTAAATAGATATCACACACATGGGCAAGGAACCAAACTCTTTGGACAGAACCTGAACTATGGAAGTAAATGGAAGTCAATTTAAGGGGTTGCAATTCAAAAGGACATTTTCTTGTGTCTTTTATATTTTTTACTTTAAAGAGCTCTATTTTTATTTCCTTATAAAGTTCCTGCATTGTGTATGTTTCATATTTGTTGTAAGACAATAAAATTGTCAGCCGTTCAACTTAACATCAACTCCCCTCGTGGGTTAATCAAGGTAAACCACTTACGAACCTAGGTAGATATTACTGCCTTTATTACTATATCAGGTTGAGACTAGAGGCGCTACATTAGGGTTACACAGGAGGTTTATTAGCTGAGTACTAAAACATTGGTAACTTTGTGCTGCTTTTCCCCTGCAGGTTTGTGCTGGTTCCTATCATTAAATTCACAGATCTGTCCGTTTATTCCTTTGCTCACAGCCCAGCATGAACTACAGGCTGTCTCCATTTTTCAGCCCACTTTATAGCTGATACTGAGTAGGAACTCAAATAAGGGTGGGTGGGATTACAAATTGTTAAATGCAATGTCACGTTGTGCATTTTGTGCTTTCCTACTTTGTTTTTATTTTATTATTAGTTAGGTAGCTACGTTTGGACATTTAAGGATTACCCTAACGTACAATGCTATAAAAGACCACAACAACATAATTTGTAATTGATATTGTGCTGGGTATGGATGGCTACAGTTAGTTGGACTCCGAGGACATAGACATCGACTGCAGTAATAAGAACATTGATGGTCAGCACAATATTTTTTTTATTTATTTATAGGTTTTTATTTGTTAATATACACCTGTAGCTACATGTTATTTTAATACCTCTGCAGCTTGCTGCGACAAATGGTTGTTCAGCAGTTAGTTCCT
Organism: Esox masquinongy; assembly: GCA_016801175.1. Taxonomy (NCBI): domain Eukaryota; kingdom Metazoa; phylum Chordata; class Actinopteri; order Esociformes; family Esocidae; genus Esox; species Esox masquinongy. The sequence continues at coordinate 6,871 of JACXGI010004241.1, forward strand.
ACTGTATTAAGATGAGGGTACTCTGAACGAGTCTGTACAGTAATGTGATTCGTTTGGCAAGTAATTACTTGCAAATACAGTTACATCATCAAAGTATAATTTTTGTAGGATATACAGGTGCATCTCAAAAAATGTGAACATCATGGAAAAGTTCTTTTTTTCCGTAATTCAAATCAAAAAGGGACACCTTCATATATTCTAGATTAATTACACACAAAGTGAAACATTTCAAGCCTTTTTTGTTTCAATCTTTATGATTACTGCTTACAGCCCATGGAAATCAAACTTCTAATATCTATACATCCTGTATAATACAGAAATATCAACCTGAGAAGAGCTCTAATCAGCTAATTAACTCAAAACACCTGCAAAGGTTTGCTAAGCTTGTCAGCACGTGTAAGCATGAAGTGCTCTATAATCTCCTGGCAGATGGCTAAATTGACTCTGGATTTGATAATACACAGTGGACCAACACCAGCAGATGACATGGCACACCAAATCATCACTGAATGTGGAAACTTCACACTGGACTCTGTGCCTCTCCACTCTTCCTCCAGACCTTGATTTCCAAATGAAATGCAAATTTTACTTCCATCTGAAGAGAGGACTATGGACCACTGAGCAACGGTCCAGTTCTTTTTCTCCTTCGCCTAAGTAAAACGCTTCTGATGTTGTCTCTGGTTCAGGAGTGGCTTAACACTAGGAATGCGACATTTGTAGCTCATTTCCTGGACGCGTCTGTGTGTGGTGGCTCTTGATGCCCTGACTCCAGCCTCAGTCCACTCCTTGTGAAGCTCCCCCAAGCTCTTGAATTGGCTTTGGTTGACAGTCCTCTCAAGGCTGCGGTCATCCCTGTTGCTTGTGCACCTTTTCCTACCACACTTTTCCCTTCCAGTCAACTTTCCATGAATATGCTTTGATACAGCACTTTGCGAACAGCCAGACCATTCAGCAATGACCTTCTGTGGCTTACCCTCCTCGTGGAGGGTGTCAATGAGTGTCTTCTGGACAACTGTCAAGTCAGAAATCTTCCCCATGATTGTGGTTGTGTGAACTGAAGGCTCAGGGAGTTAATTAGCTGATTAGAGCTCTTCTCTGGTCGACATTTCTGTATTATATTTTTTATTCTAATATTTTGAGATACTGGATTTATGATTTCCATGAGCTGTAAGACATAATCATTAAGATTGAAAAAAAGGCTTGAAATGTTTCACTATGTGTAATGAATCTAGAATATATGAAGGTGTCACTTTTTGATTTGAATTATGGAAAAAAATGAACTTTTCCACGATATTCTAATTTTTTGAGATGCACCTGTTTATCACCGCTTTGACAAGTTTACAGCTGTCAGTGTTGTCATTACCTAGCTAGTTTAGCCTCCCCTCTCCCATCACTTAGCTAATATGTTAAAATGCAATTGTGCAACCGATGTAGTGTAGCTCTCTAGCTTGATAATAGTTTATTTTGCTGAGCTAGCTATACCGTGTGGAAAGAAGTACTATAAAAACGTGGCCATGGTCTTTTTGCAAAAAACTTGTGAAATATAGCTACGTAGGCCAATCATGCCCCGCTTAGTGTTCATTCTCATATGATGACTGGTCAATGCAATATAAACATGAATTAGCCAGAATACCCAACTCTACATTATAGTAACATTCGCTTACTTTTCAGATGCATTTCCTGAACCTACAGTCTGAAGAGAAGTGGCTCTGGTGAACCCACAACCACAGTTTTGTCGCTCAGATGTTCAGGGTTATTTGACACAATGTTTCAGCTACCCCTTTTGTCTGTAATTTCCATTGCATTTATGTAATTTTGTAGACTCTAGAGCAATTTGGAGTAGTTAGTGCATATGTTTATGTACTGGCACCCTGTGGAAATCAAACCCATGACCCAACTGATTGTCATCACTTGTTTAAGCCTTAATCACACAAGTTGAGGTCTTCTGACATGGCAGGTAATGTTCCTAAAAGTTGAATAGGCTGTCATTGTGGACATTGAAATATTCATATTCTGACCCAATACCTTATTTTCATACCTTATTTAGCATATTTTGATCTGGTTGCTCCTGAACTGGCCTTTTGTTTGTTTACTTTGGAGTATGTATCTTCTAATTTTTGTACTGTACATGTCTAGTATACTATACCTCTGTCTATATTTTCTCCAGGGAATACAAAACACTGAGTGTCCCCAATGAGTACCTGAAGTTCATGAGGCCCGTCTTTCGAAAGCAAGATAAACACTTGGGTTACCTACTCACTGGTGTCAAAATCATTTCATGGAGGGCTGAGTGTCAGCATGTTTTCACTCCTACCTCGTTCAGGACCAATTCATAAAGTTCTTTCGTCTGGACTGATGCCAGTTTGATAACATACTTTATATTCTTTAGCTAATCTGCTGCTTAAAGTGAATGCATGTTAAAAGGATAGTTGCTTGGCTACTGAGGCATAAGAATATTAGACACAAGCAGCAAGACGTTACTAAACTGACTGAAGTACTACCTGTAAAATACAAATGTTTGTTATTTATATACTTACCTTTCCACTATCCCATGAGCACTGTGATTTTTTTTCTTTTTGAATTAGTATTAATTTGACAGAACGTATGGGTAAACTATTTTGCTGAACTATACATTGGGAGCTTCACAAAATGGGTTTCCATGGCCAGTGTTGTAAAGCACGCCGCATCTGGACTCTGGAGCAGTGGAAATGTGTTCTCTAGAGTGATGAATCACGCTTCACTACCTAGCAATCTGTTGGATGAATCTGGGTGTGGCAGATGCCAGGAGAACGCTATGTACCGGAATGCATAATGTCTACTGTACATTTTGGTGAGGGAGGTATAATAGTCTGGAGCTCAATACCTGTTGACAATTACCTTCAGCTCCAGCCACTCACGTGTTGCAAGTCCTTCACGATTGCAACGCGTGAGTGGCTGGAGCTGAAGTCCTCGCATACCTCCAGGATGTGGCTAAAGTGGTCTGTGAACAACTTCAGCTCCTCCAGGCCAAATGTAGCAAGTGCATCAATGTCATCTGGCCAGCTGGAGTGGTCAAAGAGAGTCGAGGCGACATTAAAGATTCCTGTTTCCAGGTTTCCAAACCGCTGAGACACGAAAAGACAGAAGTCATCCACAAGTTTCTCTCTTACTTCTCTGAAGTTAGTGTCATCATTTTCTTTTGTACAGAGTGCCACATTCCTGAAGACAGTCTTCTTTGGTCCACCACTCGCCATGGTTGGTTCTCGGCATTTCCCGGCTTGTGGAAAATTCCTTAAGCTTATGAAATGGGAGCGAAATGCCAAAGTGTGTTGAATTGTCGCGTGAGTCACACAATTGGGTTCCAATAGATTCCATATTCACAATGACAGATTCCACTAGCCTGAATGATGCAATCCACATATTTTGACAGTGAGGAAGAAGTAAAAATTGTCCGTCATATGCCACAAAAATAAACAATTGTTGCATTTTTTTATTACAGTGTGCATTCCTTTCCGGCCAGGTAGATCATACAACCATATTCTCTTGATACTATACAGACAATTCAAATGCCACAGCAAGTCCTGGAAAATGCAACCTTATCCTGCAGACAGGGAGGAAGAGAGTGAAATTCGCATTTTAATATGCCTATGTCCAACATTATGACTTTCTTTTTTAGAATGATTATACATTTAAGTAACCTAATAGCCAGACATCATTGTTTGAAACCTGGATGTTTTACATAGCCTACCTTAACTTGCTTTTAATTGCCCATAGACAAAATCTGAGCATAGAAAAAATGAGGATTATTTTTAAGACTTCCTGATTTACCATTGAAACCTGCATTTCTTTCATATTTGGTTTACAACAGGTTTATTGGACTGTCCAAAAGCAGTAAGGCACAATCCTGTACTTGTACCTTCAGTTCTTTCCTCTTTCAAATGTTATTACCACTAGCTAGCCTAGGCCTATCCATCTGTCACATCACATTGCAATATATATTGGGGACCCCAATATTCAGATATGCTCAATATGTCCCCCCAATTTATTGATATTTAAATAAAATAAAAATGCGCTATGCTACGACAGGCAACCATGCACCGCCGTCCAAAAATAATAATTAGCAAATGTAAACATAATCATAACTAAACTTAACAAATTGCCATTATTATTACTACGAGTTCTAGTTCTGCGGTTTACTGCAGTTCTGAGTCGGTTGCTTGCTGTTAGTAGGTACAATCTATGACAAACACTGTACTCTCTTATTACTTTCAAATGTATTAAAACGTGGAAAACTAAAATGTTATTTGAGTGTTACGTATATCTTCCTGTCGATTGTGATAGTTTTGACATCAACATGTCATTTTGCGCTGAAACTGTAATTGTGGAAATAAATAATAATTTGCTAAAAAGCGTCAGTACTTGCATGGAGTGTAAACAAAAAATTTTGGTGAAAACGGGTCGATTTGCGAGTGCTAATCAATCAACCATCAAAATGCTGCTCATGTGCGTATTCAACTAACGTTAATGTCTTACGTTAATGATTTTGTTAGAAATGTCAGAAAGCCCACGTGGAGTCTGAGTAAAGTGTCAATCATTTATGTTGCGCTGCATGTGTTATTTGTGCAGACAGTAGTCGTTTTCATTGATTGCATATTCGTGTAGTATACTGCATAGTTGTATTTGCTTATGATAAATAGCATTATTAGTGTATGTTTGATTAAAGTGCAAGCAGTTTTATTAGTCAGCTTTCATTCATCATGTCATCATGAACAAGAGGAAGGGCAGCCTCAGAAAAGAAAAGTTGAGAGCAGTGAGAAAATGAGTACCAGTCAGATTATAGAAGTATGCAGTAGCACAAGAAGCAAGTCAATGTTTATTTATATAATAATCATTGCCATTCAGATCAGAAATGGTTAGTAATCCATTCCTGGACATCATGGCAAGAAACTTGTTTACTGATATTTCTTTCATGTTCACTCTGGTACATTCAGAGTAAAGAAAGAGAGGGGGAGGGAGGGTATGAGGATGCCAACAGGGCAGGGAGAGCAGGTCATATGGAGGTGAGTGAGAAAAGGAGCAAATATTGATGACCGATCTGATATTGCCATGTTGGTGTTGTTCCGACAACGTCATAATTAACGTTGGCACAGGTACCACTAAGGTTACGTTTAAGCACAGGTGTCTCTGAGGTTAGGGTTAGGTCAAAGGGTGGGGGGCAGGGGAATATTCTGTCTTTGTACTGGGGTAACCAACTAACTACAGGTCAGTTGCAATGATGGTCCTGGAGAAACATTATGATGTTTTAGGGACAATACCAACCCGGTGATATCAGATTGTGTAAATATTGATGGGTAAGAGTCTTATAAATATTTAAAACATTTTTGAATGTTTTTCTTGGGGGACCCCCAGAACCCCGGCTGATTTGGTCCCCCCCAATGTTGACTCCATGGCTACGGCCTTGTCACATTACAAAATCCCCTCGCATCCAGTGCACATTTGAGAATGGTGCTCTCCCTATGTGTCGCCATCTACCCGACGAACATTATAACAGCGCTTGTAATGTAAATCAATTGTTCATAGTTAATGAACTTTTAAGCTAAATGTGACAGAATTCAGGAAACTGGGCTTAAGTCGCATGTCACTACTTTTCAGGAGAGCCGTTTGTAAGATGAAAAACGCGTTCTGGGACATTTTGTCTTTTTTACAGAAATACCTTCTTGAAGTTAATAACTAACTAGTATGCGAAGTGTAAATACGAATAAAATGTAAAACTCAAACCCTTGTTTAACCAGCAGAAAATACATGACTTTTCCTGTATTGGCTGAGATAATGAAGGGGCTTGACATGCTGACATACTGAGTTCTGATTGGTCTATCAAGTCACCGGTTTATAACGCGACTACTTGGTCAGTATCATTGCGATCCCAGGAATTTCAAACATGGACAAGTGCGAATGTGTTGCTAGAGCTCTCAATCACTGCCCTGAATTTAGCTGCTGTTGTTAACAACTGTCCATGGATTACTTTTACAAACAAAGGGCAACCATGGCATCCATGACAGAGATAATGGAAGTCAACAGACCAAACGTAAACGACAAAGGACTTCGTGTGTAGTCAGAGGATATTCCGCTGGCCGTGAAACATTCCTGCATGTATACGGGTAAGTTTAACATTTGCTAACTAGTTACAGAATTCCTTTTCAGAAAGTTATCAAAGTCCATTGCATTGCTAGTTATCTAGCTATAGCTACTGACGTTATTGTTAACATTTGCTAGCTAGGTAATGACGTTAACTTACCAGCTAGCTAACATTTCCTGGTGTCTAGCTTGTTCGTTGGGTAGCTAGCTATGCTTGATGATTAGCTATACTTAATAAATAATACTGTAAAATTTCTTGTATGTTGGCTTTCTAGCTGAACCATCAATGCAGATAGCTAGGTGTGTTTCAAGGGAGGGGTGATTATGCCAAGCTATTGTTATGTTTCCATTGTCTTCACAAAAGTGTGCAAGTCACTTATTTCAGTAATTAGCTACCTGATTGACCAGTCATTCATCCAGGTGTGTGTGTGATACATGTTGAACTTAACATGTGAAATGACAATTTTAATTTACTAGATGAGTAGACAAAAAAAGTGACGTGGACAACCCAGTCCATCAATACAGTAAGACGGCTAAACGACTCAGTGGCTGTCCACCTGCACTCAAACTATCTGCACTTACATTGCTGCTACTATTTATTATGAATCCTGCTGCTAAGCCACTTTAAATTTCACTGTACTGTTTCTACCTGATGTATCAAGTGCATGTGAAAAAACTTTAATTTAATTTGGTTTGATATAGTATGTGTATATTAGAGACCAACCAGACCAGTTTAGCATAAAGTGTCGCCATTTGAATACTTAAATAGCTGGGTGGGGTTAAGGCTAAGAGGGTGTGAACTACACTGAATGGGCGTGAACAAAGACCAGCTCTCTGGCAAGTGTGAATTTTTCAAGGCTTTTTTCTCAGAACTAAGTGGAACAGATTATCAACTATTAAAGCAGCATATATTTCCCATAACTTTATCAAATAGTACTGTATTATATACCATTACAAAACTCTGAATCTGGACCTTTATAAAATGTAAAAAAAAAAGCAAATCTCAAATTTTACGATAAGACCCTGTTCCTGAATTCTGTCACAAATGTCATGATCTGTTTCTTCAACCTTGTTTTTAAATGTTAGTATGGAATCACTGGTGTATGCATTTTATATTTTTACGGCCTATTGTCCCGCAATCATCCCAAAGTCTATGTTGAACCATCCCAGTCATATTTTTTATCGTCCCCAGGACGACGTTAATTTCAAGCCCTGCCTGCATCTTGTGATCTTAGCAGTGACGTAGGTTTCATTACACATGAGTGGGACATGTCCCCACCACTTTTTGAAAATGGCATTTTGTCCCCCCATCAACAGTATTCTATTATAAGAGAGGCTCAAATGCTTTAGAACTGCTTTAGAACTGGGCGGAGGCAGGATGGTAACTTTTGCATAATTCGATATTCGTCATTCAGACTGGCTTTAGGACCACACACAGGCACTTTGCTTTGAGGTAGTTGCTGGGTGGTTCATGCATACACTGCTGGTTACCAAAGTAGAGTAGAGGCTACCGTTTCTACTAGCAACTGTGATCTCTGGCTCAGGACAGTTTCGTAATCTGGCTGACATTATATCTTGCTACCTCCCGCCCATATCGTATGAATGCGGTAAATAATTAGCTAATAAATCAAAGAGTGTTTTTTTTTAACCGGCAACCACGTTAGGTGCGGCTGGGCTAATGTTATGTATTAACAGTAGTTGAAAAATATATATTTGCTTGCTAGCTAACATTTTGTTCGCTAGCTAGCAAACAATCTAACACAATAACACTATGTTCACCACACACCTAGCACCGAGATGAGACCAGCCAGGAGGAGACTTAAGTTAGACATACAGGCGTTTTTTCTATGCAGAGACAAAGTGCTATGGCTAGCTAGCTAGCTATGAGACATTAGAAGATATAGCTAGCTAACTAGCTTAATAGTTGATCTCTTGAAAAGTTAGCTAACGTTACATGTAGTTCCTTACACAGGTAGGTGCATTTAACATTTCAATCTAATATGGATCTTATAGATCAATTGTTGCCATCAGATTCTGTAGGCGTCAATGTAGATAAAGCTATTCATGTCATATTCTGTACGGCATTTTAGCAGGATCAGATGGTGAACATGACGAGGTCCTTGTCACTGCAGGATCAGACAGCAAGGGAGAAAAGGTCAGCTGAGGAGCTGAGGTGAAATGTTGATGCATAGCAGTAGTCTGTAAAACTTAAACAAGATTATTTATGTTATAATGTGTAGCCCATATCTTGAAAGTTCATAATTATTAGCAGAACCAGAAGGACGCTGAGTGAATCAGTGTAGTCATGCGAGAGGGTTGTAGTGCAGCTTGGGAGGTGTTTTTGTGAAATTAAAGTACGGTACAGGCAAAATGTACATGGTGATCACATTTCAGCTGCGCACATTAAAATACAGAGGTCTGCGTCGTAGTTCTTGTGATAGCAATTCTTTCAATGAGAACACTTTAGGAAGTAGGTACAGAGACAAAATTCTCTTGGCACGATTAGCAGTTTATTTCTTGCAAGGAGAGAAGAGCTAAAGCTTACAGAATAAACTGTGAGGCATTTCTGGGGTCAGTTGGAAATACACCGATCAGCCATAACATTACGACCACTGACAGGTGAAGTGAATAACACTAACACTCTCGTTATCATAGCACATGTCAGTGGGTGGGATTTATATTAGGCAGCAAGTGAACATTGTCCTCAAAGTTGATGTGTTAGAAGCAGAAAAAATGGGCAAGTGTAAGGATCTGAGCGAGTTTGACAAGGGCCAAATTGTAATGGCTAGACAACTTGGTCAGAGCTTCTCCAAAACTGCAGCCCTTGTGGGGTCTGCCTGGTCTGTAGTTGTCAGTACCTATTAAAAGTGGTCCAAGGAAGGAAAAGCGGTGAACCGGCGACAGGGTCATGGGCGGCCAAGGCTCATTGATGGGGAGCGAAGGCTGGCCCGTGTGGTCCCATCCAATAGACAAGGTACTGTAGCTCAAATTGCTGAAAAAATTATTGCTGGTACTGATAGAAAGGTGTCAGAACACACCTTTCGTATGGGGCTGCGTAGCCGCAGACCAGTCAGGGTGCCCATGCTGTCCACAGTCCACTGCCGAAAGCACCTACAATGGGCACGTAAGCATCAATGGAAGAAGGTGGCCTGGTCTGAGGAATCACGTTTCCTTTTACATCATGTGGATGGCCCGGTGCATGTGTGTCGCTTACCTGGAGAACACATGGCACCAGGATGCATTATAGGAAGGAGGCAAGCCGGCGGAGGCAGTGTGATGCTTTGCTCAATGTTCTGCTGGGAAACCTTGGGTCCTGCCATTCATGTGGATGTTACTTTGACACAAACCACCTACCTAAGCATTGTGACAGACCATGTGCACCCTTTCATGGTAATGGTATTCCCTGATGGCATTGGCCTCTTTCAGTAGTATAATGTGCACTGCCACAAAGCAAAAATGGTTCAGGAATGGTTTGAGGAACACTACAACAAGTTCAAGGTGTTGACTTGGCTTCCAAATTCCCCAGATCTCAGTCCAATCGAGCATCTGTGTAATGTGCTGGACAAACAAGTCCGATCCATGGAGGCCCCACCTCTCAACTTACAGGACTTAAAGGATCTGCTGCTAACGTCTTGGTGCTAGATACACAGCACACCTTCAGAGGTCTGGTGGAGTCCATGCCTCGATGGGTCAGGGCTGTTTTGTCAGCAAAAGGGGGACCTACACAATATTAGACAGGTGGTCATAATGTTATGGCTGATCGGTGTACATTCAATACTTATACAAGAATGGGTGGGGGTAAGAATCTGCATGGTCGTGTAGTAGGTGGGTTAATGGGAGAGTGGTTGGAAAGGTTTACCACTAGATGGTTACCGGGGGACGGCTAGGGAAATGACTGCAAGGGAACGTAACCTTCGTGTTAAATAAGAATATACATTTATAATCTGACTCCATATTGTTTGTAAAACATATGCAATCATAAATGACTATGATATGCTGGAAGTTCTTAGAAAAGGTAGCTAATATTTCATCACAAGCCAAACATTTAAAAGATCATGTGTTTCACGGCCTACGTTATCCTCAATGCTCCTCATCAGTCAAGTCCAGAAAAGGGATGGTGAAGCAACCCGGGAATTCAGGGATGATCAGTCTGGTCACTTCGATTTACGTATGTGTATGTGCCTATATCAGTTATCATAAGTGCCTATAAAGTGTAGGTCATTTAACACAAACCATACAGTAAAATGGCATGTGTTCCTGGGGCTAACAGAAAGTTTATTATGCCCACGACTCAGGGATGACTAGAATGTCATGTGTTCCTGGGAGTAACCAAACTGCGTCCAGAATTCCAGGACTCGGGGACACCAAGTCTGGTCACTTAGACTTACTTATATGTGTGTACTTACCAGTAGCCCTACGAGCTTGAGTATGGAGATGAACGAGGAATGCCGTAGTAATCTATATTCCAAAGTAATACAATGTATTCCAATCAAGTAATAAAGTTACAATATTAAATATAGTTACATACCAACACGATTCAACGTCCTCCCTAATAGCCTAACAGTCTACTAATTATACCATAACTATTAAGACACTATAGCAAAAAGGTATGCTAGGAGCTTCTGTTAAAGATAGACTCCTGAATATGACTGAATAGGTCTCTTTAACAATGAGAAACTCCTAAATATGACTACAATACAGTGTGTTGGAAGGTCTCTTTCACGATGACAAACTCAAATAACTTTTTGGAGACATGTCTATTTATCCTAAAATCAGACATACCTAAAACACTCCCCCAAATAGTCATTAGCATTACTTTACCTTGGCAAACACAATGAACACAAAGGACAGGAACTGTCCCACTTAATCAATGCAAAATTATCGAATGGACGGGGCGTTGCCGTCAGCTGTTGTCTGACATGCAACAAGGAAAATCATTTCTACAATGTTCTTGTGAAGTTTGACCCATAACCGTATAGTACAATAAAGCATATCAGCCTATTCTGCCCTTTATGGGGAACAGGGAAAATCCAAACACTGCAGACAATTGTCCACAATGTCATGCATTTAGTTACACTCCAGTTTGCTCAGAGTTTCATACCTCTCCAGCTGACCTCAGGAGGGTGGGGCTGATGGCCCACACCTGGTGTTCCAGATTTTTAGAGAAGCAAATGTTACCCAGGGCACTGATTAACATCACCAACGGTGTGTTGGAGACTTGGTGGGGCCAGACATGCCTCTTCGTCGAATACACTTGCACTCTTCCTCAACAGACATTTCTCATTACAGTCATACTACAAAAACATATGTTTCTTATTCTTCCTGCCCCCTGTTGTGTTTTCCTCTATCCTGTCCTAAGACTCATTGATCTGCATCTACCCCATCATGACAAAAGGTTTACGTTTACCTCAACACCTCATTTATTTTTTCCCACATTTACAACACAACCAACATTCTTCCTTTTGTTATTCACAGTGACTCAGTACCATTTCATGAACTCAATATTTAAACCGGTAATTCCTTTACACATTTGTAGAACACAAAAACACATCAGTTCAGGAACTTCCACAACAATCTGCCCTATATCATCAAATATCATGTAATGTTACCTTTTAACCAATTTTACACACAGATCAACAAGCATCAATTCTATAGGCTTTAGACTACTACTAACAATGCTCCTAAACAACATGATCTTATATGATATCATCACCCCAATAGTTAGGGAACAGAAACAAATCTGAATTGTCTGGGTCCTCATTTACATGCTTCTGGACCATTACCTGTGTTGTAACTTTAAAATCATTCCATTACAAAAAGTGTGATGATAAAAACAATGGCCAAAGTAGGAAATTTCAGTTGACTTTATATATACTGACAGTTTGGGGTAAGATGCCGTCACGTGTGGATGTGTAAACACTAGCCACTGAATACATCCTTAAATATGTTATTGGTACAAGATCTTTACATGCCATTCGTCACTAAAAAGTTCTCTCATGGTTATGTCAGACAGTCAGTGGTGAACCATTTCTTGACAGATTGATGTAACAGACCCCAAAAGTCAGATATATTTCAAAGTGTTGCCCTTCATAGTTCAAATGCAGCTTACAATGACAGCTTTAGTTATCTCCAGTCTGGTTGCTTTATCAGCCAGGTCAGGAGAATCTGTGTACTCTCCTTTATGTATGCCAAGGTGACCAGTTATGTCTAAGGGCTCTATGGCTGCTGGCTGGGTCGGTAGTGACGGTTAATAGCACCAAAACCCACTGCGCCCTTAGGTGACTTCAATTATCTTTAAACAATGGAGCCCTCCTGTAGTGTGTGGCATGGACCCAACCAGCGTGGCTTCACGTTGTGCAGTGGGCCTTTCATGCCCCAGTAAATGTTGTTCAGAACCGGAGCTTTCCTTAGCCCCCCCTGTCAGTTGGAGGTTGCCCTCTTTACCTCAAGGCAGAATCATCAGGACTAGAATTAGTCCAGCTGTCAGAAACATGCATTTCTGGATACTTGCTGCACACCGGGGAGTAGAATCCTTTTGCAGCGGTGGGATAGTCCGTGTGTGTGTGTGAGAGATCCATAAGGCCAGGTTCTTATCTCAGCCTATCTCACAGTTGTCCTTGGTCTCATCTGCCATGTCCATTAAGCCATACTCAGTCCCTGGGCTCTAATCAGTCTTTATCGTTGAATCGCTTTCAAGTGACCGGTACCTGTCAGTGAATTCTCCTTCACAGAAGAAAAAACAGAAGAACGCAATTTCCTGTTACTTGTCCAGTTACACATCATCTATAAACATAGCTTGCTTACGTTTACACATCAATGTCAAAAATAGTTCATAACCATTCTCGGTTCATAATCTAACCAGATGTTATTAGGGGTTCTCCGATAGGAGAAACCCTATTGTTATTGTTAGTATTATTAGGGATCCAAGGAGCGAAGCTGAGGAACCCTATTGTAACTGTTAGTTTTTTAATTATTATTATTATTATTAGGGGTCCAAGCAGCGAAGCTGCGGAACCCTATTGTAATTGTTAGTTTTTTTGCCGGACCGCGTAAGCGGAGCCACCCAAGAAGCGCAAATGTCACTTACTTACTTACTCACTCACTTACTTACTGACTGACTGACTGACCTTGTTAAATAGCATAGTGGTTAGAGAAGCGGACCTGTACGCTGTAGGTCCCCCGTTCGAATCTCTTCACTGTCAAAACAAAGTATGCAGTTGGATTTGTTTCCGGATAGAAAAATAGTTCGCTGGCTATAACCTCCAGTATCTACATTATGCCTAAAATAAAACTCAATTAAGCCTAAAATAAAACTGTTTACGGTTATATTGCGGTTTCCACGATTTGTCTTTTCACTTGACAAGAAAGTTACTTATCATCTATAGTTATAGTATCAATGTCATTCACAAATGAAAGAAAAAAATGAATGTTTTTGTACCATGAAATGAAATAACTTTGGCATGGAAAAGTTCATCTTCAGTCTCGCTAGCAATTGCTCAATTCTTATGACTATTCCTAGGAAGTTAGTAGATACTAGTAAGCCTATAACTGGCTAATAAGCTGTTAAAACGGCAAGTGGCGAAAGCCATAGACACTTTGTGTGGTGCACATTTTATTTAATCCAAGAGAAAATGCGTCTTAATGAGTAGTGGGTGACCGAGCGACCAAGAACTCATTGGTCAATAGCGTAGTGGTTAGAGACACAAACTACCACACAGTCGACCCGGATTTAATCCTGATTACAGGCGCAACTTGTTAGGGTTTGCAAGTGAATTTTGATTTTGGTTCACAAAGCGTTATGGTTAGCTATTCAAATGTTCTTGTTTTCTAAAGAAAGAAACCAGCCATGGAGTAATTGGAGCCACTGTATTCATTATCAGTACTGTATAGTACTAATGCTATTAGCTAGCCACCTGCAGTAATCTTTGTACAAGAGTACACTGAAGTTCCGTTAATAAACAAAAGTACACTTTACTTCTGTTATTAAATGTTCTGTTGCCCACATTATTTCAGCAAAAATGTAATAAACGTTCTGTTGCACACGTTACTTTGACCAAGAGCGACTGTCTCTTACTGAGTAAGTTGGTGAGTGAGGTCCTAAAATCTCATTCCTCACTAGTGTTGTGTTTAGAGACGCGGCCTACCATGCGTTAGACCCGGGTTCCATCCTTAGCACTCGGGCAATTTGTTATGATTTGCAAATTGTTTTTGATTTCGGTTAACATAGCGTTATGGTTAACTATTCACCTGTAGTCTTTGGCCTATTCATCTAGGAATGAGGTAATGAAAAAAATTATTACACTTCAAAAGGAAATAAATAATTAACCGGATCTCCCTTCCTCTGAACAGGAGATGCTGAAATATGTTGAATTCAAACAGAAACAAACATGATTCTGTGAAACACCCACAGTTTTGCAACTGCCTTAGGTTGAAACTGAACAATTTAACATAATTCATCTACTATTCACAGACAGTAGCTCGCTTCAGATGAGCGAATTATGTTCAAAGCATCAAACACAACTGAACATGCAGCCAATTGAACACTCTTTTATCCAATTTATATACAATTTGTGGTGGTGACTTGAACGTAAAAGTTACATTGAAGGACAACACGCCAAGCATCCTCTTCAGAGCAGCCGATGCGTTTTGCGTCTCGTAGGTGTATTTTAACGGTAGATTTTCACCTGGAGACAGCACAGTTGAAAAATCTGATTGGGTAAAAGCTCAAATGTATATAGCTTTTGCAGTATAAAGTTCAGTCTCGCTAGCAATTTCTCAGTTCTTATGACTATTCCAAGTAGTAAGTTAGTAGATACTAGTAAGCCTATTACTGGCTAATAAGCTGTTACAACGGCCAGTGGCAAAAGCCATACCGTTAATAGACGCTATTTATGGTGGAGGTAAACATTAGTCAGTTTAACATAATGCTTAATGGTGTCTAGCCACTAGTCAGACAAGTAGCTCTGTGGTATAGTGGTGTAAGACAGTGCCTCTCACGTGGGAGACCTGAGTTTGAATCCAGAGAGGGCAACAATGTTTATTAATTTTAATTGCGGGCCTGCTGAACTAGGCTTGCCTGGTTCCTTTTCTGGTTATTATTATTATTGTTAGGGGTCCAAGCAGCGAAGCTGCGGAACCCTATTGTAATTGTTAGTTTTTTTATTATTATTATTAGGGGTCCAAGCAGTGAAGCTGCAGAACCCTATTGTAATTGTTAGTTTTTTTTTTATTATTATAATTCCGCCTTTTTTTCAAGTTCACCTACTTCTGCTGGCAAACATTTTTTGTAACTTTGCACGCTGATAGAGGGCTATCCCAAAATAACGCACAGCAATTTTGGTGTCCATGAGCCCAATCTTCTGGCGCCACTATCGGGTCAAAGTTGTGATTTTCAAATGTTTACAACTTGGGCTCTGATTGACCTAGACACATAAATCTGGTATCATATGATGCATGGGCAAGTGTTGAACATCTTTTCAAGAGGCTGTTTTCATTTCCGCCGTATTGGATTTTCCGCCATTTAGAATTTTCTAAAAATGCTTAGAAATTTTTCACAGGCCACAAATTTTGAGCAATCATCATGAAAAATGGCACAGATGAACTTCAGACCAATCCTAAAAAGTTATTTGATGGATTTTTGATATGGGAGACCGTTTGTCCATTACAGCCGATCGAATATGGCGACGAGGAAGTGAGGGTGTATCCCAAACTTGGTATCCATGGTTGGAAGGAGGATTAGAGGAGGCATGCAATGTTTGGAACCAATCGGCCACGTGGGGTCGCTATACCAGAAAGTGACTTTGAAGGCTCATTACGGCTGAATGCAAACAGATATTTCAAGCAAACTTGGTCTGTTGCATGTGTGCATCAGGTTGTTGTACTGCAATAAATAGGAGGTTGGTAGCGCAAACCATGTGACCGCAACCGGCCAGTGAAATTCAAACTATAAATCAAAAGCTTTAAAAGTGTACCAGCATACCTTGCCATCAAACTTTATCAGTATAAGCTCCTATAGGCCCTCAAGAAGCAGTTAAAATATGGACGAGATCGGCCATTGGGGGGCGCTACAGTCTATCGTCAAAGTTGAGATTTTCAAATAGCGATGTCTCAGTGCTCCTTAGAGCTAAAGTCCCCAAACTCATCTCAAATTGTGCTTTGTATTGAGCCAAACAAAATTGCCTCTTGCACATATGAGCTGTGTCATCTTCGTTTCCCGGTATTCTGAATAGATTAAAACGATACTAAAACTAACCAGTCCTAGGCTGTTCGTCCGATTTCCACGAAACATCACATATAGCATCTGTGGATACTCCCCATCAATAATTACTAAAAGAAAATTGGATGTTTCAAACACAGCAGATGTCATATGTCAACAACTTCCTGCGTTCTACAGTTTCACAGGAAGTGAAAGTATATGTCCACAAACGTATGTCCGATTCTCACCATATTTGGTATGCATCATTGGTATGATAAGGTAACGATATGTGCAGAATGAGGCGATGATTGGCCATTGGGGGTGCTACAGTGTATGGTCATACTTGAGGTTTTCAAATAACGATATCGCCATGCTCCTTAGGGCTAAAGTCACCAAACTCATCTAACATGGTGCTGCTTGTTGAGCCAAACAAAATTGCCTCTCGCATCTATGAGCTGCATCTTCTACTTTTCCATGAACTTAGAATATATTACAACAAAACTAAAACAAATTAGTCCTAGGCCATTGGTAGGATTTTACCAAAAATTTCAACAGAAGCACCTTTTGGCAATGTATATATACAGTTATAAAAAAAGTTGGAATTTTATAACATAGTGACCGCCATATGCCAATCAATTTAAACATCATGCGTTTTATGTTCACATTGGTATGTAAATCACCTAGAAGGCCAAAAACGCCAATAAGGCTTACAAGGCTTAAATGACCTAGAAGGCCTATGAGACCAAAATGGCTTTCACAGGCCATACGACCTATCAGGCCTCTAAGGCCTATACAACATAAATGGGTTAAAAGGCATATGAGACCTAAAAGGCATTTAAGGCCTTAAAGGGGCTAAAATCCCTATAAAGCCTTTACACCAATTTCTGATCACCTCATACACCGTGATCTGCCTACACCTCTAATTGCTTACCAAGTATGTGTCTGTGACATGAAGCCGACTGACAAGTCGTCACCAACAGCCTTGTGGAAAACGATAGAGCATTTGGGGCACTAACATGATACTTGTTTTGTTTAAAGGCCTATGACCACCAAAACATTTCCCCAATATTTTTTGGGGGGTGCTACATTAAACTTAAGATTTTGAAATCACCACATCTTTGAACACCTTTGACCTACAGTCACCAAATATATTTCAAAGTGTGTATCACATTCTAATTACACAAAATGTGCACATGTTGGAGAGAGACCAATTATGTGGTCCATAACTTCAAGCAGAATAGCACAAAGAATCAGAATCAGAAACAGATTTATTACGTAGTACTTCACATACAAGGAATTTGCTTTGGTCTGATGAACATATAGTGCGAGGACAAAAGCAGGCAGTACAAAAGTGCAAATGTGATAAATACAGGTACTCTTCTCGCAAATAGTTACATTTGCATTTCTGATTGCACCCCATCATGGTAAGTTGTTAGTTTGTCTATTTCATGCCAGGCTGTTGTCAAACTCCAAGCAAGACTCTGATGATTCATTTTAGCATGCACAGGCTGATTAGAACTGCTAGATATTGGAAAACACCATCACAAAATCAACAATACTCCCATGATCAACCATGGTCCGAAAAGCTCTTATACTTTCAGACGTTGGCTGCTACAACTTCAACCAGTCACCATGATGTCTGTCACATAACAGTTTGTCTTAATTGCTTAGACACAATTCCTAGAACAACTCACCATTTTCTCAAATCTTCACACACAATTCTAAAAACGTACACCCAACGGTACAAACATCTAACTTTTGTCCCTGTTCAAACTTTGCCCTCAGACAACAAACATAAGCTGTCAAAAACAGAGACTACATGACTGTTTGTTATACACTGGGGGGATTAATTCAGAACACTGCTACCAAAATGTTTAGAATAGGTTTTCAGAAAAATAATTGAACTTTGTAAAATCTCAGCACTTAGTATCCAGATTACCTTTTCAGGAATACCCTGGTGAAAGAAATTCAAAACAAGAATTTACATAAGTGGATAAGAAAATACTACTGCATATGCTGTTTGGGTCAAAAACCTGACCTTTGTACAGTCACACTGACAAAACATATTAGAAATATAAGAAATATAATACCCAATTTCCAAAAGCTTTATTTCCTAATGCAGCAAATGTACAGGTTACTTGGCATCAGTATTCTCATCATCTCGTCTCATGTCTGTGTCAGGTTACATTTTTGAGGCTTAGTGTTTGCACCTGGAGAAAGGTGTGCTTTTTGAGTTTAGGTTGTGATGACTTGGGTTAATTATAATGAGAGCATGTGCTTACTGAATGAATATGTAATGCAATTAATTATTTATTTGTCCACTTTTGTGAAAGGTTTTGCAGAAAGAGTTTTGAATATTGAAACATTTGGAAAAAAGTGAATAGTGTGTACAGTTATGGGAAATGTGTGTTTTTGGGAATGGCGTTATGAAAAGTCAGGGTCCTATAGGTACATGGGTTTCATTTCAACTAAGTTATTATCTTGCAAAAAAAATGGTCAAAATGACTGCCTTGGTAGTTCTTTTGTACAAACAATGCAGTTATTCCATTATGACATGGTGTTGCTGCAAGAAAGCAAAGACCCATTATCTTTGGCACTGTGTGCTTTACGTCGTCTGGGATAAAAAGTAGCAAAATAATCAAGGACCTATCATGTCTGCCATTTTGGATGTTTTGTACAGTTAAAATTACTTGAAACCTATTAAAAACTACATAAAATCAACAATAACTCTGAATGACCTGGCCAGCGCCATACATGTCTAATAGATGTGTTCCTATAGGGTGTTTATAGGTAACAGAAATTGTACAAGGTGGCAGACAATATGGCTGACCACAGTAAAAGTGCTTACCATGAGATTATTTCTGCTGCTGTTTGCTTACAATGATCATATGGCTGCATCCCCATGATCACCATGTCACAGGAGAACATTGTCCCATGGTTGCTTGCAACTATATTTTGATTTAGAATTACATCTGATTGTTTTGTCTTGAAACTACAATCGAGTTTACATTTGTTTTACCCAAATTATTAAGTACCTTATTGAAAATCATAATATTTCCTATATCATTATATTTCTCTACGAAATGTTGCATGGTGTCAGTTTCTCTAAACTCTGACACATCAAGGACACTCTGTAATCCTGTCATAAATCATACCCCCCCCCCATTATGCCCTATCTTCCCAGAGCTCGCCCTGAAGTGAGAGGTTCCTGATTATGAGTGATTAACCTAATCTAGATTTAAAACGATACACTTTTACACAGTGAAATGTAGAATCCACATCCAATTCCTATATTCTACTACTTTTCAGCTCTTGTCTGTACTAGATCTACTCTCAAAGTAATAGAAGATTAAGATTCTACAAATGTATTACACTAAATAATTATTCATGAAATGAAATATCAACGATCACCAATTATCAATTCAGCAAATGTATTACACATTACTGTTTTTCATCAATACAATCGACAAATGACTTTTCTGTTTTCATGTAGGCTACTGTAAATCATTCTTTGAAATGGTGTACATGTTGTTTACATTCTTTTTCAGTTGTTACATGTACATGTCTACCTCGGGAACCTCATTGCTACTATCCCTGCATTTCAGTTGCACATGCCACCTTGCACCTTCAATTTGCACATTTATATGCTGATCAGCCATAACATTATGACCACTGACAGGTGAAGTGAATAATACTGATAATCTCGTTATCATGGCACCTGTCAGTGAGTGGGATATATTAGGCAGCAAGTGAACATTCTGTCCTCAAAATTGATGTGTTAGAAGCAGGAAAAAGGGGGCAAGTGTAAGGATCTGAGCGAGTTTGACAAGAGCCAAATTGTGATGGCTAGACGACTGGGTCAGAGCATCTCCAAAACTTCAGGCCTTGTGGGGTGTTCCCAGTCTGCAGTGGTCAGTACCTATCAAAAGTGGTCCAAGGAAGGAAAAGCGGTGAACCAGCGACAGGGTCATGGGCGGCCAAGGCTCATTGAAGCACATGGGGAGCGAAGGCTGGCCTGTGTGGTCCGATCCAACAGACGAGGTACTGTACTACAAATTTCTAAAAAAGTTAATGCTGGTGCTTATAGAAAGGTGTCAGAACACACAGTGCATCACAGTTTGTTGCGTATGTAGCCACGGACCAGTCAGGGTGCCCATGCTGACCCCTGTACCACTGCCAAAAGTGCCTACAATGGGCACGTGAGTTTCAGAACTGGATCACAGAGCAATGGAAGAAGGTGGCCTGGTCTGATGAATCACATTTATTTTTATATCACGTGGATGGCAGGGTGTGTGTGCGTCACTTACCTGGAGAACAAATGGCACCGGGATGCACTATGGGAAGAAGGCAAGCCGGCGGAGGCAGTGTGATGCTTTGGGCAATGTTCTGCTGGGAAACCTTGGGTCCTGCCATTCATGTGGATCTTACTTTGACACGTACCACCTCTCTGAGCATTGTTGCAGATCTTGTGCACCCAGACCATGTGCAGCCTCATGGCAGCAGTACTCCCTGATGGCATTGGCCTCTTTCAGCAGAATAAATGTACCCAGCCACAAAGCAAAAATGGTTCAGGAATGTTTTGAGGAACACAACTATGAGTTCAAGGTGTTGACTTGGCCTCCAAATTCCCCAGATCTCAATTCAATCAAGCATCTGTGGAATGTGCTGGACAAACAGGTCCGATCCATAGAGGCCCCACCTCGCAACACACAGGACTTAAAGGATCTGCTGCTGACGTCATGGTGCCAGATACCACAGCACACCTTCAGAGGTCTAGTGGAGTCCATGTCTCGACGGGTCAGGGCTGTTTTGGCGACAAAAGGGGGACCTACACATTATTAGGCAGGTGGTCATAATGTTATGGCTGATCGGTGTACATCCCACTTAAAACATACATTGTTCTTAATTGTTTCACTTGTACATTTTTTGCACTTTTCTATTTGCACTTGGTTAGATGGTTAGTTGCTAACACTGGTTAGTGTTAGATGCTAACAATGGTTAGATGCTAACTGCATTTCGTTATACAGTACTTGTTTAATGACAATAAAGTTGAATCTAATCTAATGAAATAGCAATGACGGCAATAGATGAATGGGCAATTACCCCCTGATCAACTCAGACATACCTATGCATGTGACTGAAGTGTAATGATGAAGAATGATGAGGGTAGAATTTGTATATAATCTGAACTCGATGAGCATGTCAGACACAACTCAGACACAATTTACAGCATTTAGTTCACAATAGCAAACCGAACCCGACAATTTAATGCCCTGACAGCATTGCAGATGCTGCAAAATTTAGATGAGATGGAGTCAGATGAAGGATCAGAAATAGACCCCGAAATCGAAGTGTCGGATGTTGGGTCTTCATCTGATTCTGATAATGAGCCACCACCACCAATGCCTGAGCCTCCTCACAAAAAAAAATACTTTTACTCCTTTTACTCTGCTAATCAAATTTACATTTTTAAATTTCGTTATTCATGTATGTCACGGTGTGATAAGCAAGGAGACAAGGCGCAGGATGAACAGTGAAACAAGTGTTTACTAAGCTGAAAAGTGTAATGCGTAATACAAACAATGAAGGCTGAAATGGCTAAAACGAATACAAAAGGAACAAGTGCACTAGGCGAGAAAAACAAAAAACACACATGGACAACTAGCAGACAATACTCCACAAAGACTCCGACAAACACAAGGGCAGTTATAGGCTGTAGTAGTGAGGATTTGGTGTGCGTAGTGAAGGGAAATCCGGGGTGATGTGATGAGAAACTCCATAATAGTGGAGTCAGGGGTGTTGTGAACGCGGATATCCTTTGATCGTTGCAAACTGGTCGATAACATCTCTTATTTTACCTTGAATATCATCAAAATGAAAACTAATGGATTTATTTTGAGTATTTATTTATATTATATTTATATTAATTTTCATTTTGTACATTTGTAGGGCCTAATAAACGAATAAAAATACTATAGCCTGTGTTCTTAGAAATAATCATTCTATGTATTCTTTTTTAGTCATTTTTTTGTATGATAAGACCTTCAATACAAACACATTCTGGTAACACTTTATTTGAAGGGGTGTGCATAACAGTGACATGACATTGTCATGATACTGTCATAGCCATGACATGACACATGAAGGAATCATTATGAACGTTGATAAATGTTATCATTAGGTGTCATTCGGTTGATTGTGTCATTTTTTATGTAAAGTTGACATTGTTTGTGATGTCTTTGTTATGACAACTTGACATTAACTAAGACAAAATATACTGTCAATGTCTTTGTTATGACAACTTGACATTAACTGAGACAACATCACCTGTCAATGTCTTTGTTATGACAACCAAACCATGCTGTGGCGCACCTAGTCAAACATGTCATAGCAGGCCTGATTATCAAACTTGAAGAAACTATTTGGCTTTATGTGTTAGCATTAAATACAACTGTCATATGTGGTTGGTTTTGACATTGGTTGTCATGAGACCATTATAATTGTGTCATGAATATTTTCCTTGACCTCAACTACAGTAGTACATTTTGGACTTGTCATAAATATGTCATGAAGTATGTTAACACTGTCAAATGCTTTCATAATGGTGTCGTGAATATTTTTCTTGACCTCAAGTAATGTGGTACAATTTGGACTTGTCATAAATATGTCATGACGTGTTATAACACTGTCAAATGCTTTCATAACAGTGTCATGAATATTTTTCTTGACCTCAAGTACAGTGGTACAATTTGGACTTGTCATAAAGATGTCATGACATGTTATAACACTGTCAAATGCTTTCATAACAGTGTCATGAATATTTTTCTTGACCTCTAGTAGAGTGGTACAATTTGGACTTGTCATAAAGATGTCATTAAGTTTGTCAAATACTGTCATAAAGATGTAATTAAGTCTGTCAAATGCTTTTAAATACCTTAACAAAAGCAAGAAATTTACTTTATTGTTTTTGAACAACAAATGTTTCCTAAAAAAAACAAAAAATCTATTTTCAAGAATCCTACTTTGGTAACACTTTCCGATAAGGGTACATGAACAACCATTAACAAATGCAGTAGTTACCTTGAACGAACATTGTGGTACAATGATGAACAAGACATGAACAAACGGTTAACAATGGTAACCCTTACTTTATTAATGGTTTACAAATGCATTAACAAATAGAGTGTAGTGTCATTTGTTCATGTCATTTGTGTAATTTGTTGACACAGGACATAAACTCATGTCGTTTTTTGCAAGAACACAGTTTGTACTGTAATTTATTAAGGTTGATACAGGACATCCATTCATGTACAATACCTAGTTCTTTGCATGAACAACAGCCTAAGTAATATAAACTATTCATAATATAATCACATTGAAAACATTATTTATATAGCAGGCTAGATAGTGAAAGTTTAACAAATTACCTTCATGTTAACACAAATAGAACATGGCTGAGCAAGTTAGCAAAGTGCTAATGGGAACTAACAAACACTTGACAGGAGCTAGCATACAGCTAACTGGAGCCAGCTAATAACCAACCGAAGCCAGCTAACAACTAGGAACAAGCTAATCGTTAACACTTACAGTGCAACGACTGCAAAGTTCCTAAACAATACAGATACAAAATTCAATTATATTAATCCTAGGGATATTGTCAGGAGTGTTGTTTTCGAAAAAAAACTATTCAGTACAGTGCAGCAACAAATTCGTTTTTTTCAAAGGAATGCACCACCGTCATGGCATTTTACATAGACATGGGTCTCTGTCATATTTATACAATTACCACGCTTTTACAACGCTCTACATACACTTTAACAGGCAAGTTATCAAACTGTATCAAAAGGTCCAGTGTACTTTTGTACTTTACCGACGAGGAAAACAGGATAAATGATGAGAAAGACATGGCTTTTCCTTGAACAGTTACGAGAACGCGCAGGTGTTTTGATCATTAACAGCCCAAACGCAACACAACCACGTCAAACTGCCCCCTATAGGCCAACCGTAGTAAGTGTCCTTCAATATAAAAGTGTCCTTCAAAATTTTATATCAACCCCAAATGCGACCATACATTTTGTATGTGTCACACCTATTTGAAGACGCAAGTAGCCAGTCTACCTTTTAATAATGGTTACCGCACTGTAATCATATAAACAAATTGGATTATGTATATTATCTCTTGAATAATGTATATTACTTAGCCTATTGTTCATGCAAACCACTAGTTACATGAATGGATGTCCTGCATCAACATTAACAAAATTACAGTACAAACTATGTTCCTGCAAAAAACTTTGATATTAACTTGACTTGTTTTTTCACATCAAGGAAAGTCTGCCCAAGACACCATTATAATGGCGTATGGCTAACCAGTGGTGCCACTCTATCATTTGAGGTGAATCTTCAGTGACTCAGGAGTGCAATTACCTCTATGGCTCCATATTTCCAATTTGGATTTCTGCCATGCACGCTCAATATGCTGAGTATAAGCACAAGTCTCAGGATCAGCAAAGTTCCTTTTATGGCTGACAGAATACTGGCTAAATAGTTTCTTCAAGTTTGATAATCAGGCCCATGTTTGTGACTGGTCATAAAAAAGACATTGGCAGGTTATGTTGTCTCAGTTAATGTCAAATTGTCATAACAAAGACATCCCAAACAATGTCATCCTTGCATAAAAAATGACATAATCAACCGAATGACACCTAGTGACAACATTCATAAACATTCAAAATGATTCCTTCATGTGTCATGTCATGGTTATGACAGTATCATGACAGTGTCATGTCACTTTTATGCAAACCCCTTCAAATAAAGTGTTACCCATATTCTTGTATTTTTTAAATTCATTAACTATTTAAATCAAACCAAATCTGTAATTCAATATTTTTTAGAATATTCTAAATAGTTTGATGAAATAAATGATGACCCAGTAGATGAGCTGATGCTCTGGCTGGATGGTGATGCTGTGGATGAGAATGTGTATGCTAATAGGGCCGATTAAAAAAATTGTGTGTCAGTCCTAACTTTAGGACTCCTAAGAGTATTTCACAAAGCATTTTAGTGCTAAAACCAGCTCCTAAATCTGTGAAAAATGAGGAGTAGTCAAGAGGACACCTAAATCAGTCCAAATCACAAACAATCCTAAAAGGGCTGCTACCAGCAATCCACCTCGTAATCAGGTCAACGTATTAGAAACATGTAATGATATTGAGCATATAAAAAGGTATTGCTTTAATCGCAAGGGTATTATGATCATATTAGAGCTAGTCAGGGATGCAGTCACTTCACCGACAGAAACAACCTGATAACACCGGAGATCATGGTTGTGACAACTCTGCACTACTTGGCCACAGGGAAAATGCAGATATGAAGCACAGATGAACTGCGTATATCTCAGTCGTCTGTCAGTAGAATATTACCTAAACAATAAATGCCTTCTCCAGACCCCACATCATCTGACAAATCATTCAGTTTCCTCATTCGCCAATTACAAAGAAACAAAGCCAACTTCATGGCCGTAGCTGGACCACCCAGCGCAGTTGGTGTTATATATGGGACACATAACTGCACAAATTAATGCACCATCAAAAGATGAATGTGCATTTCTTTACGAGCTGCCAGATATGGCTGACAAGAGGCTGACAATTAGCTGAACATATCTTGACTAGTCAGTATATCATTCTTGGTTTCATGTTTAATCATGACACTATTCTGCCCTTGCAATGGTTTACCTCGACGCAGGTACGCAGATAATTAAACACGGTGTGCATGTCGAAAGTGCGCATGCGACTCTATCTAATATGTGTTTTTGTCAGCGTGTGCCTGTCAAAAGTGCACATGCGCCTCTATCTAATATTCCTTTCTGTCAGCGGGAGCGTGTGATTCTCGCTCGCGACACTCTCTTCCTTCCAAAAAGGGTTCCAGAAAGTGTCTGGTGGTATTTGCTTGTGGTATTTGCGATCCATGTAGATTATTATTTTAAAACAGCCGCAAAAAGGAAATATATTCTGTGGGTTATCAAACGTGTAAGTAGTATTGTTTCAATGACAAAGCCATGTTTGCATTAGCTAGCACAGCCAGTCAAAGCAACTGGCGAGCTAACGTTAGCCAGCCAATTCAATTTGTTTGACTTTTCTCAATATTAACAAGCTACCGGTATGGAAAATAAATATATTTTAAGTATATTATCTGAATACATTGTATGTCGAAGTGTTGCAATTGACCGCTTAAAAATGTTGATGAAAAATGTATTGATATAAATGTTGTGTTGCTGTTGTGTTTTTTGAGTAAGAATATCTTTGTAAATTAGATGAAACGTATTTCAACATCTAAAAGATGTATTTCAACATTAAAATGTGAGTAATGATGAACATTTTCAAGGTGTTGGTTGTAACAAGTCCTACATGAATATCATTAGTATATCCAGGACGGCTTCTGTCACTTTTGGATGATTGATTGACAGTAGGTGGAACTTCTGGTTTGGGGGTGGGACCTCTGGGTTGGTAGGTGGGACTTCCTGTGTGACGTATACAAGGGGTGGGACTTCCGGTGTGACGTATGTTCCGGGGTGGGACTTCCGGCGTGACGTGTGTTACGGGGTGGTACTTCCTGTGTGACGTATGTTAGGAGTTGTAACTTCCTGTATAACGTATGCATGTCCGGGGGTGAAATATGGTATGGGATGTGCGTGGTATGTAATTTATGGTGGCTTTGATGTTTAACAATAGGGCGCCAGAGTTTGGGAATGTTAAACTCCCTAGGCAAAAGATGTTACGATATGTAGTGTGATGTTTGCTGTTCAACAAAAGGGTGCCAGGGTCCTGGAATGTTTAATCCCACAGGCAATCGATGTTACGACAAGTTTGTACAACAAATGATCTATAACCAGTGGGTGGTACCTTTTCCATGTTTTTACAATGCCATAGGTGGCTGGCGCGGTCGGTGCATTTAAACCACACAGACCCCAGGTGTTGGTCATTCAAACTAGCCTGAGTAAACCTGCGTGTGCATTACAAAACATGGTGGATTCCACAGCAATCAACATTGGGTGTGAAACACCGGTGAAGGTTAACAGCTTAACAGCTGCACAGCAAGTCTGGGTGGTGATGACACAATGAAGATGCCACCCCCGAAGAAACCGATGCAGCGTCTAGCTCGGATTCATCAACAACACCAGGATATGTTGGCACAGGAGTAGAAGTTGGAAGATGGGCGAACTGGTGTATACATTTTCAACCCTGAGATACCAGAAGTCACATTTTATGAATTGTCCGAAGGCGAGGTGTTTAAACAGGGTTTGACTGATCAAATGACCTTTAGTGCTAGTTTATGGAGCACCTTTCAAAAAGTGTTTTATTTGGGGCCAAAACAGGGCACACATAATACGGTAGATGTGTTGTTTAAAGTCATCGAAGGAATGAAGCAGTATGACTGTTAGACTGCAGCTATTTCCGGAAAATGTAAGCAAGAGCGTGACTGCGACTGTGCACTGTTCGACTGACAAACAACACTGAAGCCCCGCCTTAAGCTAACACATTCCACAACACAACATAAAAACAGATAATAATCACCACCTGTGATTATCAAGCAGCCTTTACGAAACATGTCTCAAGAATACAACCAACCGGAGTTTGAAGAACCCAAGGCTGAGGACTGGCTGTATGACGCCTTGGATGACAACGCTGAACCCAGCTATGGTATCCTGGACCCTGACAGCTCGATTCCACCATTATACCCACCAAGAAACTACCATTGGCTTCACCAGCTTGGCGCTCAGCTAGGACCTCTTAATCTATCATACCTTTCAAATGCTGACAAGAGTTATCACAAAACGCACAAAAGCCTCGCACAGTTGTTGCGGCCATTCTCCACAAAGCATGCATCGGATGTGAAGTGGACCACCCGAGCCAGAGAAGACATTCTTGTCTCGACCCGCCTGATTATTTTTTAGAGACTATGATGACATTGTGGAGAAAGTTTTAACACTGCGACTGAAACACGTGCTGGTCAAGGCTTTAAATGCATCTGGTTCTTAAGCACCGCTGACCGAAGTTCATGTGGCAGCTAAGAAACTTCTGCATGAACTCAAGTCGGAGCCGAACATCACACAGGGACTCAGTGAGAATAGGGATGAATACATGGATAAATTTAATGAGTAAACTGTATGCAACGCGGTAGAGTCTTGGTGCGACGAAAACAAGGAGCCTGCTGTCTAAGGAAGGGTAACTTCAGTTATCGTGTTTACATGTATCTAAACAAATTCTATGTGGCTTTAGCGATTAAACAGTTGATGCACAAAGCTATCAAGAGTGGATTTGATGGTTGTAGACTTTTTAATAACGAAGCCCATGTCAGTATAAAGCTTTTTGATAATCTGAACAAGCATATGGAAACGGTCAGGAACACATCTGATGACTGACCGCAATTGGTGTCAAACGGTGTTGAAACAAATGATCTAAACAACTTCATGTATCAACATCTAACATTTTTAAATGTTGACAACAAAGACTTTAAAATTGGGAACCGGTTATGTGTGTTTATGAATGTAACAGATGTTTGTGTGTTAAAATTGCTGAGTAAGGAAGCTGTAGATGTAGATTGTATTTCTAAAATGTTTACAGATTTTCTAATCAGCAGAATTCTGAATGTTTGTGTAACTTTTCTGAAATTCTTGGATGACGTGTAACTCCAAAGACTTGAATAAAATGATGTTAAACATGTATTACTTCTCATTATTGACCCAATGCTCTACAATGTCTGAACAGATTATGAAAAGTATTTACTATGACCCGTCAAACCCTGGTGCTTACGTGGGTAGAGAGGGTTTGAAAAGAGTGTACTTGGAGAAAACCGGGAAGATCCTCCAAAATGGCATGGCCAGTGATTGGCTATTGGCCCAGGATACATACATGCAACACAGGCCTGTAGCTATTAATTTTCAAAGAAATAGAGTTATTGTTCATGATATAAATTCACAATTTCAACTGGATTTGGTCGACATGAGTGCTTACAGTGCGGAAAACGATAACATGAAATTCATGTTAACCTGTATAGATGTATTAAGTAAATATGCCTGGGTTCATGTGCTGAGAAATAAAAATGAGCCCCTAAAAAAGTCCAAACGGACCAGGGGAACGAGTTTTTTAATTCGCATTTTGAATTGTTAATGAAGAAGTACAACATAAAACATTTTGCTACAGGAAATGATGTCAAAGCGAGCACCATTGAGAGATTTAATAAAACAATTAAATCACGAATGTGGCGATATCTCATGGCTGCCAACACTCATCGGTATGTTGATGTGATTCAAGATTTGGTTCGTGGTTACAACCATAGCTACCATCGGTCTATTAAGATGAAGCCTGTGGACGTTTGCGATGAAAAGAACCTGTATGGTACAACAATGTTGAGAAGTGGTAATCAAAGTTACAAGTTCCGAGTTGGAGATACTGTGAGACTCTCAAAGTTGAGAGGGGCATTTACCAAGGGTTATGAAAAAGGGTACACAGATGAATATTTTACAATAACGGAATGCATTCCTAGCGTGCCTCCTGTGTATAGAATAAAAGATTACGATAGTGATGTGATCATCAGGACCTTTTATGAACAGGAATTATTGAAAATAATCGTAGCTAAGGATAAAACTTTTAAAGGGGAAGCAGTTCTGGATGAGAAAGTACAGAGAGGAAAGAAAATGAGTCTTGTGAAATGACCGGTCAATAGCCATGGCTTGGTCCTTTAGGTGTTTTCCTGAAGCTAGGGCCAATTGGTAAAATTAATGCACTGCTGATCCCGATGTGTAATCTGGTTGGAATGGTTTGCTAGGAAATTGTTGACCGTCCACATACATAGCCATAAACTCCAAATTACATATGTTTGAAATTAAATGGATTTTTTGCATAACTTCCTGTAAAAGTGTCATTGTCCACCAATCCAACAACAATGCATTTTGGCAGGGGTCCAATAAATAGGTTTTCTTGGTTACAAACACGACTCCCCGCAGGTAAACTAAAAGTCTTCATACACACCCTTTCAATCAGGTGCTATGCATTGGTTGAAAGTAGCGCTTGAGCATGTCCAAGTTTTACGGCTGGTGATACAGTCACTTTCTTGACAAAGAGTGATGCTGAAACTATGCGCAGACGATAACGCACATCCCCTACCCCCATAAGACAGAACTCATCTTTACAGCGTACCATTGTAACTTTTATGTCCACGCCATTTAACATGAGTTTCTCTTGAAAGAAGATATCGCTATGAACAGGGCCGATCATTTCGAATGTTGTACTACTCGCTCAATAGGCAGCCATTTTCAGAAGTCCTTTGTTATCTCCTGCAGGGTCCGTAATGTCCATGTGGCCTGCGGTGTCCTTGAAAAACAAACCGGCTGAAAATTGTGTCTTTAAAGTATCACTTCCATTATTCAGAATGCTCTCTATAACAGCTCTGTAGGGGTATGTGTTGCTACTCTGACTAATTAAACGATCACCCGAGGAGACGTCCACTTGTGAAAATAGAGTGCCTGTTGGGTAACTGGCTTCATCATCAATAGTAGTCCCATCCCATTTAGGGAATTTTACAAGTAGGTACAGCAAAGTATTGTTCAGATCAATGTAATCTTCACCATTTCCAGCAATAAAGAACTCCAGAAGCGCTGTGTCTGATATTGCTGATAGGGCCAATCTGTTTTTGGAAGAGAGAGCGGAGTGACGGGATCCATTCTGTGAACTGAGGTCTGTAGCCTTTATTCGTTTCAGGTGGTCCGAAATTGACCATAAGACAAAAACTGAATTATGGTCCGAAATTGACCATGAGACAAAAAGTAGATCTATGGAGAAATGCATATGGTATATCTGTATGGTGTTATGGATAAGTAGTATCTTAATGATGATCGAAGGATTAATTTGGCAAGTAATACAGAAGGGGAATATGCAATAGAATTATTGGAGAATCGATGGAAAGGTGGGTTATTTGCCTTATTATTGTGCATGGGGATTATTGAATCTTGTGTGGGTAACTTGGTTTACGTACCGAAGCGTTGTTTATTCCCGGAGTTGTAATCCTACTAATGACCAACTAACAATACTAACCAATAGAGCTGGAGAGAAACAGATATGGGCAAATGTTGTGGTTCTAGTTTGAGTTGTGAGGAGACCAGAGAAGAGTCTCATAGGAACTAAGAGTGGGAAGGAAGGTGAGATAGGTGACACAAGATACATGAGAGAAGAAGAGTAATAGCATTAATCCAGCCCCAAGGAATAGGGGAGGAAATGAACCATGTTATCCACAGTTAAAGCATACATTCCTCAGAGGAATGGAACCAGAATTATCAAGAGCTGTAAAGAAGAGTTTAGTCGGATGGTCTACTGCAACCCTAGATGAGGTTAAGTGATATTTAGTACACCATGAAACTAACAAAAGAAAAAAAAAAGAAAAAGAAATAATAGGTTAAAAGACAGCAGAGTACTTGGTGGGAGTATTAAGTAAGGAACTAGACTTCTCAGAGCGAGGAGAGGAGGTATATTTCAGAGGTAGTGGACGAAGAGGTAGAGAGTAAGTGTCAGAGGTGGTGGATGAGGAGGAAGAGTACATGTAAGAGGTGGACGAGGACTCAGCACACTCCTCTGGCTGCACTTAGCACAAAGTCATGATGCTGAGGCAGAATGAATCTCTCACTTACTTTGATTTTGCAGTTGCACAACATTTGTGACTTTATTGTAATGCGCTTTTCATTTAGTTTTCTTTCATCATTGGGCTTTTGTAGTGGACTACTGTATTTTTATGCCACTGCTGAATATGCAGATATTCAGTACAGTATTACTTGCAGTACTTACAGTATTCAATATATTCACTGAACTAAGTTGTGATTATTATACTTTTTTATTGCAAAATGCGTTCTCCATTTTTATGTCGTGTCTAATGAATGCTCTGTAGTGTTTGATTTTGACAGAAGTGTCAGGGGTTTTGTGAATATAGTTTGAAGATTTGGATCTGTGTTTAAAGTTTGAGAAAATGGTTGCAGGTTCCAAGAAATGTCTTAGCAATTGTGAAAAACTGTAACTGGGAAATCTGGTCATATAGCCAGAAATTGTAGTGCTCCCAAAAGAGAAAGAGGAGAGAGAAAAAACACTGAGACACAGAGAAGAAGGTATCAAGAGACTGAGGAAACAGCATGACTAACTATAGCATGGCTATACTATAGGTTCGAGTCAGAGAGGGAAGGAGAAGAAATGGTAGAGGAAATTTTAGAACTAAGTACAGTAGATTTAGCCCAGTTACAAGAAAAGAAGCCTTTCATAACCGTGGAAGTTGAGGGGAAAGAAATAGTATTCTTATGTGATTCGGGAGCTTGCAGGACAGTGATGACTAAGGAGGATCAACCTGAAAATATAAGAATGTCTATCGACAATATAAAAGTCCGAACAGCATCAGGACATACCTGTCGAGAGTCTCTGACAAAACCCATTAGAGTCGTTGACCCCATTACAGGGAAAGAAGTGACGGCATCTATTTTAATATTGTTAATGCAGAAATTAGGCGTAGGAGTAACCCCAGTTAAGGACGGTATGCAGGCAGTGAGAAATAGAGGAAGTGAATCTTATGTGGTTTTGGGGAAAGACGCCCCCACCTATTGGTACAGCTTAGATCTGACTACCACAGGACCAGGAGCAATAGCTACGGAACTGATAGAAAAGGGAAGTTCAAAAGTTGAGAGGACTTGGGTAGATGTACAGAGACCAGAGGATTTACACTGTACTATGTATTATAGATATACTCCAGGTCATTGTCTCAGATTTGAAGAACAGATGAGGAGATTAAAGGGACATATCTTAGCCCTTACAGACTGATTTTGGAATAAGGAAGGGTTCTGTGGGGTACTAGTCAGTTTGACTCCAGAACAGCGAGCCCTATATCGAGGAAACACTGCCCCTCACATCTCCGTTAGTAAGCCCAAGACAGCTAAGTGGCAGGATGTGGGTTATTTTGTTTCCAGAGCCGCTAGACAGCACGACTGACTTTGGCGAAACCAATTTTATTGTAAAGAGAAGGGCATCTTCTCAATCAAATTGAACTGGAGAACTACAGCAACTCCAAGCACACATCTTGCGGGAAACTCTGAATCACAGTGATACCAAGTTTTGCAACCCTCCCAAGCAGTAGAGTGTTTAACGGGACTGACTGAGGAAGAGGAAGATTCTTAAAAGATATACCACAGACTTTGTGGTCAAAGGGAGTAGCAGATGTGGGATTGATAAAAGGAGTACTACCAGTTTCAGTAACCTCTAAATCGTCATATAGAGCATACCAAATATTTACATTACCATTGAACAAGAGTTAACTTTAGAACTATTAAAAGAAATGCAAACAAATACTCCTAGAGTAGAACAAAATAAATGGAAAACCAAGGGAACAACTAAAACAGAAGACTCCCTAAAGAGATGACCTGAAAGAAAATTAATCTTACCCAAATCGTTATACCGATATGTAGCATTATTGACACATGGTGCAAGCCATGTGTCAACAGGGGGGATGTATGATATGGTGAACAAGGTGTTCACCGCATATGGGCTGATAACTTACCTAAAAAAAAATTTGTGCTACATGTCTGTGCGAAACATAACCCCCAGGGGGCGAATAAAACGAGAATTGGGAACATTTCCAACCTCAGAATACCCTTTTCAGAATATAGAAATGGATTTTATAGAGTTATCCTTATGCGAAGGAAAGAAATGGTGCTTAACAGTAATTGACACTTACACGAAATGGGTTGAAGTATTCCCAACAAGAAATGCCGACGCAATTTGTATCACTAAAGCCTTGTGTAGAGAAAGATACGGAATCCCAGAAAGAATTTATTCGGATAATGGGGCACATTTTGTAAATAAGGTCATAACAAAGTTAGCGGAGCATTTGAAAATAGAACTCAAAATTCATTGTTCCTATCACCCTCAATTAGCGGGACTAATTTAAAGAAGGAATGGAACAATAAAGAGTAGATTAAGAAAGGCATGCACAGAAAAGGGAAGGAATTGGGTTGTGTCTTCCGTTGGTGATTCTAGCCTTACATATTACTCCAAGCTCGAGAGGAGTATCACCATTCGAAATGATGCATGGAAGACCTTATATAATACCATCCCTAACGTCTTTTAAGAATGATACGAATGAAGCAGAGGGGACACAAGCAGAATATATAAGGAATTTACTAACTAAAAAAGATCTTGTCTCCAAGGTTGCAGCTCCACAAGCCAGTGACCAGACGATTCAAGACCACAAGGTACAGCCTGGTGGTTGGGTCCTCATCAAGGTGATTAAGAAAAAGAACTGGAAGACACCAACGTGGGAGGGACCATATCAGGTGTTGATAGCAACCCCTTTTGCAGTAAGAACTAAAGAACGAGCTATTTGGATACACATCACCCACTGTAAGAAGGTAGAGATAAGAGAGAGGTCAGAGGAGATAGGCACATCATAGAACTGAGGGGGAAGTCAGGGCTACAAAGGGAGTGGCTCTTATAGTAAACCATTGTCTCAAACCCTGTGAAGAAACAAGAACCCTCGGTTCATAGGATTGTCCCTATCCCCATGTTGGCCATATTTTTTTTTCTTTTTGCTTATAGGGGTAGTGGGAGGTGAGGTGCACCAGGTACAGCTAGAAAAAGGGAATACTCTTACTTTTGAAATTGACCCATGCTGGAGAGGGAAAATACTGTAATTATACTAGGGATGCTATAAAAGGACTAGCTGAACAAACTGCAGCAACGAGTTTGATGACCTGGCAAAATCGTATGGCCTTTGATATGCTCTTAGCTGAGAAAGGAGGTGTAGGTGTTATGTTTGGATCTATGTGTTGTATCTTTATTCCTAATAATACAGCGCCAGATGGATCGGTTACCAAGGCACTTCAAGGATTGACCACCCTAGCTAAAGAGATGGCTGAGAATTCAGGGGTGGACACAACCTTACCAGTATGGATGGACTCTCATTCTGGCAGTCAGGACCACTGTTCTTGTTTTCCTAACCATATTGACAGTGTGTGGATGTTGTGTGATTCTGTGTGTGAGAGGCCTGGTAATGCGAGCGATTGAGAAATCTGTTTCAGATCAGATTTTGCATCTCTCTGGACCATATGATGAGCATAATCTCTACCGAGATCCTGGAGATTACTACCCCCCGACCTTTGGCCCGACTGAGATCCTGTTGGGCGAAACTTTCATGGGACCTGAAGATTCCTGAACTAATGAACGACACTTTGAAAATCAGAAATGAAGTGTTTGTGTTTTCAGAATTTTAGGAATAGCCTATAATCAATGATAAATAGGGGGGAATGTTGAAGAAAATTGTAAATATCTTACTCTTTTATCATAGATCATAGCAATCGCTTTATACATTTAATATATTACAGCATAATATAGCAAGATAGAAGTGTTGTTTTCATTCTCTACAGGAAAGAGGGAAATAAGACTGCTCAGGGTAGAAATGACCTGATGAAATGTCTGATGAACTATCTAGAATAGCAGAGCTGTGGTTAAGGGTATAAAAAAATTGCATATACTTGTTCTTGTTTTCTTCACGTGTTTCCCGTTTTCCGCGTATGTTGCCGAGTAGACGAAAGGTAGACAAAGGTCAGACAAAGGGCAAACCGCCCCAGGTGTCACATTAAAACAGTCTTAGCACATGTGTAACCAATACGAAGGAAGAGAAATAGGACAGGGCGGGACAAGGAAGTATTCAGAGTTGTCTACTCATGAGTATAAAATGTATGTGTTTTTCCAATTGTATTATACTCTGAATAAACGCTTAAGACCAGTTTGCTGTTTCCAGTGGGTTCTTTTGATTTACGACTAATAAGTCAGAGCCTTACAACCTCTGACTAGTGATTTTGAACCTGACACTATTCATTGCCAATTTAGCCAAAGATCGCCTAGCACTGTTTACAACAATGTTCTCCTTGTCAAGCTGCACACCCTCCTTTTCATGATATTCATGAATATACTGTTCTTTAGCATCATCGTCAACCACTGATGGTGGGAAGCCGCTAGCTTCCTGCTTGTGCTTCAGGAATGTTCTCATGTAATCTGCAAAAAGATTATCTGATGTCCTGGTGAATTCCCAGACTTTGAATATTTTCACAATGTGATAACCTTTCTCAACAGCCTTAACCAGCTCAATAGAAACCCAGGTACCAGTTAAAGCTCATTCTTTATCAGTGCGTGAACAATCAGTTACCTGGTTTTCAGACTCTGCACATAATCTACACAAAGGAAATAACATCTTACCATCAACCCTGTGCGGTAATACAGGGTGAAGGCCTTTCAACAGACACACTGTAGCCCTAACAATACCAAAGTATGTGTCTAGTGGTTTGAAATCCTGAAAGATTAGGTTTGGATGCCCAATCGGATAAGTCTTTGTCTCGTTGCAGAATGGGTAAAGACTACAGACATCGTTATACTGAATAGTCTCCCATTCTTCAGCCGTAAACTTCAAATGAATTGCGTTGGTATGACCATCGAAAAGAGCATCCTGTGGGTCAAGGCGCTCTGGAGCGTCAAAGGTCTTCAAGAAAGCTTGGACATCTGCGGATGTGTTTTTAAGCTGATTCCATTCACACTCCCATATGTACTGAACATGTACGTTGTGTTGTTCCTTTAAAGCTTTAAGCTTTGCCAGCCATTGCTGGTGCAACAGCCCATACTGAATCTTTGTCACTGGGTTGGTGCTTGTTGAACAATGACACTTTGGGTGACCATGCCAGAAACAGCCTAGAAATTCATAGGCTGTACACACACCATCGCGTTCAGTGTATCCATCAACATAGTATGCCCCGATTTTCATTTCACCCCAGTTCAGGGCATGCTGTATCAATATGGTCTCACCAGAGGCCACATATTCAAGCCATTGGATTGAGCTGTTTGAGAATGTCTTCTGACAACGATTGTAGTTGTCTGACGGGACCAATGCAATTGTATCCTTGGTGAGGAATCTGTTGCAAAAGACTTTCAAGAAAGCCAAAGCGATCGTAATTGATCGGAAGGGGTCAACACCACCACATTCCAAGAACTTGAGTCTGTAATGCATACAACCCTCTCTCAAGATGACCACATCTTTCACGCAGTAAGCCTTTATTTCATCCTTCATTACAAAGGTGTCTGTGGAAAGTGTACCACTACAAAAACTCATCCTTTTCTTTTACCATCATGGTATTCACACCGTAGTAATATGGTTCTGGATGGGGGCCAACATAGTTCTCATTCTCCTTGAAGTTAAACTTGTAAGGAAAGTAGCCTTTTTTCGAATCCTTAAAACCCATAGCATGTGGCAAAGCCGCCAGCTTCATTGGTAGCAAGCAATGACAATCAATGAATGTGCTGTCTGTAAAAATCATAAGCTTGCTATCATTAGCAATGAGTGTCAGACCAATACCATTGTCAAAAAGGTATTGCATCAAGATGTAACCACCAAAACCTTTCAAGTTGGGTGCTATAAATGAGTAGTCACTGTATTTTGGTTGCTTAAACTTTTGGAAAAAAGCAGTGACGCAACCATCTCCAGCCGAACACCACGTCTCATTATCAAAGCTTATAGCACATACAAAATTTGCAGCGTGTTTACTGTTGACAGGATTGCCAATTGTCCCAAAATCATAAAATATGTAGCGCTCACTGGGGTCCTCGGGTTTGGACAGTTTTATGGAACATTGATGATTCATTTCA
The DNA here is from genome assembly GCA_016801175.1 of Esox masquinongy. Taxonomy (NCBI): domain Eukaryota; kingdom Metazoa; phylum Chordata; class Actinopteri; order Esociformes; family Esocidae; genus Esox; species Esox masquinongy. The sequence goes on from JACXGI010004241.1 coordinate 44,896, forward strand.
ACAGTCAGATCCACGTTACAATTGGGACACATGTTAGCCTTACACTTGAGGGGTTTATAGTTGGTGATACTAGCGTTGTATTGATAGCCACAATCGACACAGTATTTCTTATGGTCACACCTACTAACACAACGACTTGTGCCTTTGTGCAACTTTAAGCCTTTATGCTGGCTGTAACAAAAGACAGAATAACATATTCGCTTACAATCCAGGCACTGCTTTGTGTTCTGAGGCCGGTTATGACAATCTGTATGAAGACACACACTACAGCTATTTTTACAACCATGATCACCTCGGGTGTTAAAACCTGTATAACACCACTCACAGACATATGGCACCCCCAGAAAACCTTTAAGATTCGTGAAGCCATAGAAATGGTTGTCGTGTAAATACATAGACAGTTCTAGGATGTTGGTCCTCGCTGTTTTGAAACTTAGTAAAGCCACAATCGCGGGTCCGGTGAAAGACTAAAAATTTAGACCCTGTTATCTGTTCAAACTTGTCCAATATCTGTGAATGCCACACAAGCATCTAACGATAAACCAGCATCCGTATGTAACTCACGACCACTAGCCACGGCCTCATCATGTGTACTGTGGGTTCAACATACCCATCAAACAAATTGAAAAGCATGTAGAATCATTTTTCAACACCACATATAAATGTTTTCTTTTCTTTGTGATAATCTGATCTATCAATAGTGTTTGGGGCTTACGTCGCACGCCCCCTCCTCCCTCACGGTTGTTGACAACTTGCAACACTAGCTCTAGTGATTCATCGACCAAAAGCTCGGCATTACTCTGCCTAACACTTTCAAGTAACCCACCAAATATGTGCTCATTATATTCATCTGCTCTCATGGTTACATGAACCGAGGAGATAAGAGATTCACCAAACAGTTCTATCTGTAGGCGGTCAGCTGGAACTTGTACAAAGTCTGAAGCTCTAATAAACAAAGTATCCAAATCTTCCATAATCCTTTTTTATCAACAAGGGGGTGCCATTTCAGTCAGCTACCAGCAGAATTGCACAAACCTTCTAAATTAAGAGAATATCAAAAAATGTATCAATTTTACAAGTGTGTGTGTGTGTGTGTGTATGTGTGTGTGTGTGTGTGTGTGTGTGTGTGTGTGTAGGAGATGACGATTGCCCGAATAGTTTTATTTTAAAAAGGATTATGAATATACAAGAGATGTATTCCACTCCAAGAGAGTCCCATAGTGGAGCTGATAGCGATGTACACAGGTGAGAAGTTATTTTGGAAGCATGGGTATGGTGATGGGGAGGGGAAGGGCTATTAGAGTAGGTGGTGATAGGGTTAGGAGGAGAGGAAGAGGAAGGGGTATTACAGTGCGTCATGCCAAAATACTTTAACTGTGTTGCATTGCAAGGGAGAATACCAGGTGTGGAATAGATTAAATGTTCTGTTCAGACAGAGAGGGGATATTGGATGATCCATGAGGTTGGTAACTTGTAGCATCTTATTTTAAAAAGTGTAATGTACATAATGTACATCATTTTGTTGTATATTTCTGTGCTATGCTGTACAAAGTAGCTACAGTAATGAGAAATGTATGAATATATGTATTGTTAATATTATAGTGTGTGCCATGACTTTTTTTTACAGCAATAGTTTTCATTTGGCTTTAGAGACAGTGATAGTAATTTGACAGTGTTTTCTACTATTCTACTTTAAGAGTACAGTCATTTCACGATATGTCTTAGCATTTTGACTGTCTTAGTTTAAGCGATTATTAAGAAATATTTTATTTTGGTGACAATAATTTCTTCATTAATGAGTGTTATAAAAGGGTTGTGTTAAATGTTCACGTGTTGTGAGGATTGTACTTAGAGTTTAGAATGTATTGGTTTTTCAGGAAATGTGCCGAATTGCTTAAGAAAAAATGTAACACATCTTATTATATATTGTAGTGGCAGGTGTAGTCAGAGTGAAGTGATCAGAAGCTTTATTAACATAGTCTGCTAGAGAGTAAAACCAAAAGGCTGCTGGCATTTCAGGCTTCAGTTGCTTCCCAGGCACTATGCCTGGGCCAAACTCTCATCTCTTTGGGGAAACACAATATGAGCATAATTTACTTCAGCACAGCATAAAGTGTATCAATTCTTGATTGACATGTACTGTTCCCCTTTTGTTGAAGGGTAGTCACGAAATTTTCCACTAACTGGAGAAGTGTACCCAGCTTGCAGTGCAAAAATATGTAAAGTACATAAATACTTGATTTATTTCTAACAGAAAACATGTATTTGTTGATTAAACTAAATGGAGTTATTTATGTCTGTGTTTATCTTTTAATTAATATTTTTTGTGATTAAATAAATAAAAATGTTTATCAAATTCAGAGCGTATTTCATTGTAGAATTACACATCACACGAATGCTATGTTATTTTAAGGAAGGGATCATGGATCCTATAATGTACAGAGAAATATTCATGTACAAATCACAAGGAATATATCCCGAGACAGCAAACAAAGGGGCGAAATTTGTCATCCAGAGGCGTGCTGAACACTATGTGATTCAAGGTATTTCTGAGTTTGGATGGTGTGAAATGGTTTTAATATGTGTAGTGTATATTTAAAAATTGGCATATAGTAGGCTAAATATTATTTGTCAGTCCATACTATTGACCATTATTTTAATGTTCAATCATGTGCACTCATATGGACGCCCTGAAGCCCAAGTAGTAAAAAAACATTTTTTTTTTAAAACTTAGCCCAGAGACTAGGTTTATCTTGTTTGAACGACTTAGTATCTCGTTTGAACGACTTAGCAAAAAATGTTAAGCAGTAGAAAAAAAAAACTTACATTTTGAAAAAAAAATTTTTTATGTTTTTTTTTTAACTACTGTTTTTTTGCTAAGTCGTTCAAACGACTTACAGTGGATATAAAAAGTCTACACACCCCCGTTAAAAAGCCAGGTTCTTGTGGTGTAAAAGAATGAGACAAAGATAAATCATGTCAGAACTTTTTCCACCTTTAATGTGACCTATAATGTGAACAATTGAATTGAAAAACAAACTGAAATCTTTGAGGGGGAAAAATAAAAAATAAAAAACTCACAATAACCTGGTTGCATAAGTGTGCACACCCTTAAAGTAATACTTTGTTGAAGCACCTTTTGATTTTATTACAGCACTCAGTCTTTTCGGGTAGGAGTCTATTAGCATGGCACATCTTGACGTGGCAATATTTGCCCACTCTTCCTTGCAAAAGCGCTCTAAATCTGTCAGATTGCGAGGACATCTCCTGTGCACAGCCCTCTTCAGATTACCCCACAGATGTTCAATTGGATTCAGGTCTGGGCTCTGGCTGGGCCATTCCAAAACATTAATCTTCTTCTGGTGAAGCCATGCTTTTGTGGATTTGGATGTGTGCTTTGGGTCATTGTCGTGCTGAAAGGTGAACTTCATCTTCAGCTTTCTAACGGACGCCTGAAGGTTTTGTGCCAAAAATTGCCTGGTATTTGGAACTGTTCATAATTCCCTCCACCCTGACTAAGGCCCCGGTTCCAGCTGAAGAAAAACAGCCCCAGAGCATGATGCTGCCACCACCATGCTTCACTATGGGTATGGTGTTCTTTGGGTGATGTGCAGTGTTGTTTTTGCGCCAAACATACCTTTTGGAATTATGGCGAAAAAGTTCAACTTTGGTTTCATCAGACCATAACACATTTTCCCACGTGCTTTTGGGGGACTTGATGTTTGTTTTTGCAAACTTCAGCCGGGCTTGGATGTTTTTCTTTGTAAGAAAAGGTTTCCATCTTGCCACCTTACCCAATAGCCCATTCATATGAAGAATACGGGAGATTGTTGTCACATGTAGCACACAGCCAATACTTGCCAGAAATTCCTGCAGTTCCTTTAATGTTGCTGTACCCCTCTTGGAAGCCTCCCTGACCCGTTTTCTTCTCGTCTTTTCAGCAATTTTGGAGGGACGTCCAGTTCTTGGTAATGTCTCTGTTGTGCCATATTTTCTCCACTTGATGATGACTGTCTTCACTGTGTTCCATGGTATATCTAATGCTTTGGAAATTCTTTTGTACCCTTCTCCTGACTGATATCTTTCAACAGTGAGATCCCTCTGATGCTTTGGAAGCTCTCTGCGCACCATGGCTTTTGCTCTGAGATGCAACTAAGAAAATGTCAGGAAAATCCTACTAGAACAGCAGAACTTTATTTGTGATTAATCATAGTCACTTTAAATGATGGCAGGTGTGACGTCTATTTAACAAGAGTGTGAATGTGATTGGTTAATTCTGAACACAGCCACATCCCCAGTTATAAGAGGGTGTGCACACTTATGTAACCAGTTTATTGTAAGGTTTTTATTTTTCATTTTTCCCCCTCGAAAATTTCAGTTTGTTTTTCAATTGAATTGTTCACATTATAGGTCACATTAAGAGTGGAAAAAGTTCTGACATGATTTAACTATGTCTCATTCTTTTACATCACCAAAACCTGGCATTTTAACAGGGTTGTGTAGACTTTTTATATCCACTGTATCTAATAAGCAACATGGTGTTTATGGGCTGCTGTGGTGGCAATTTTTGTTGTCATAATATACAATTCTGGAATTGTCAGTGCATACTGAAATAATATGCATTAAGTAATCATGTTGAGGGGCCTTCAGTGATATTTTAAAATGTACATGTGAAAAGGTTTAAATCTGTCATTTGATGCTATAGAAGTAGCGTTTCAAGCATTTTTCACAAATTCAGAATTGCCAATAAACCATTACGCCCGACTTAATGGGTCCCAATTGCAAATATGTTCCTTTGGAGGAGATGGACTTATATACCTCTTTTCAAGATTTTATTTTAAACATGGTGAGCGTGGTGAGCTTGCAAATGTGGGGAACCTCAACAGCGCCACCGTGTGGTTGATAAAAAAATCTTTGCAGTCATTATTGTCATATCATCTTTGTTAACATATGCACCAAGTAGAATTATTATCCCATTATCCTTGTAGGAGATGTGTCTATATATGTGCAAAACCACACCCCTGCATATGTTCATCTGTCAATGGCGGCCAAGTTTTTCAACATACTGGCCTGAATGATATAAGTTTTGAAGACCATTGTCCATAGATGCCAAATATCAAAGTGCATGAAGATCGGACATTTGGTGCCAGAGGAGTTCATTTTTTAGTGTTTTAAACAAATTCAAAATGGCCACCAAACCATTAAAGCAAAGTTAATTAATGAGTCCCAATGGCAAATATGTTCCTTGTGAGGAGGTGGACTTATCTACCTCGTTTCATGGCTGTATCTCAAACGGAGTCAGTATGGTGACCTTGATAATGTGAAAAACCTCAATAGCGCCACCGTGTGGTTGATAAAAAATCCTTGCAGTCATTTTTTCTGTTTGTTCTTTGTCAACATACGTACCAAGTATAATTATTATACCATTATCTGTGTAGGAGATGTGTCTATAAATGTGCAAAACCACACCCCTGGACATGTTCACTGGTCAATAGCATCCATGTTTTTTGACATACTGGCCTGGCTGATTTAACTTTTGACAAACATGGTTCCTAGATGCCAAATATCAAAGTACGTGAAGATCGGACATTTTCTGCCAGAGGAGTTAATTTTTTAGTGTTTTTCACAAAATCCAAAATGGCGGAAAATCCATCAAGGCGGACTTTATGGGTCCCAATGGCAAAAATGTTAATCATGAGGAGCTATACTTATGTACCAATTTTCAAGACACTAGGTCAAAAGGGGTGGGCGTGGTGAGCTTGCAAAAAGTGCGAATTTGGAGGCTTGTGACAGCGCCACCATGAGGCCGACATGCATGCTACCGCACCAGAAGTTGCGGCCCTTGGCCCTTTACTACTGTAAAAATGTAGGCACCTTTAAGCCATTTTATCTCACAGGAATTTGCAAAAAACACCCTTTATTTACCAGTGAACTGCTGAAACCCTAATAATGAACCGGAACAAACACAATAGGGTTTCACCAGTGAACTGCTGAAACCCTAATAATGAACCGGAACAAACACATTAGGGTTTCACCAGTGAACTGCTTAAACCCTAAAAATGCAGCAAGGAATATAGCTGGCAAGGTTGTCAACAATGTTATGGCACGACAAACAAAACAGCAGGATGGATCAGGATTGATGGTTATGACTCGAAGTGTTACAAAGAGACCACCTGGTAGGAAGAGCCTATCAAAGAGTAAAAAACACAAGAATGAGACAAAAACAAGAGCCACGGTTAAAAGAAAACAAACCACTCGGAGGACACTCAAAGGGAACACTGCAAGGTTGATTGAGAACATATTTTAGGAAGATGGTACTCCATATGTCTGGTGAATGTATGAAAACAGAGTTGGATTCATTCACAGTTCCTTTCACACAGACATCTATTGAGAAAAATTCATACATTGAAATACCAGCCGTATCAGCAATATCAGACAGCCCCTCTGGAGTTCTTTATTGCAGGAAATGGCAAAGACTACGTTGACTTAAACAATACTTTGTTGTACCTATGTGTAAAAGTCACTAAACCGGAAAGAACTAATGTTGATGCCGGAGCATGTGTTGGGGTTATCAATTACCCGATAGCCACCCTATTTTCACAAGTGGATGTCTCCTTGGGTGATCGTTTAATTAGCCAGAGTAGCAACACATACCTATGGAGGACTAAATGTGCCATAATATGAAATATATATATATATATATATATATATATATATATAAATAAATAAATATATAAATAAATAAATATATAAATAATTAAATACTTAAATATATAAGTAAATCAATACACATTGCATTTGCATTGTGTACACTTATGCATCGTCCAAATGAAATAGACATTTCATTTGGATGGTGTGAAGTTGTGCATCATCCAAATGCAATGGGGCGGGACCTCACCCATTTGATAGAGCTGTCCACATTGGACTGTGAGTTTTATGCTTGGAACACAGTGATTGGGCACTTGAGAAGAAACCATCAGATGAGGCTTTCAATCATGTAGCACACGAACAAGTTTCATTGAGCCCTTGTCGTTATGGATACAGTATTGGGTCGCTTTGAGAACTATTTACCCAGAGAATTTATGTTGTTAGCATGTGGTCTGTTTTCAGTTAGGCTACATTCATTGTGACAAGTGCGTAATCAGGTGGAGGACTGGTTAAGTGGGTGTGTTTTGATTGTGCCAGGCTGCCAGCACCGATCTATAGCTCAGTAGTAGACGTAAGCCTTTAGAAGGTATGAAAAATATAGATTTCACAGCAATGTTTTTTAGTTGCTGAGAGAATAAATAGACGCAAGGTGTTAATCATAGGGACCAGGTCTGGGCAGGCTGGACAAAACAGACACAATTTAGGTCATGTTTTCCACTTCCCTGTTATAATTGGATTTAACAATTATAACAAAACGTTACTCCCAACACCTAAAAAACTGAATAGGCCTGAATGTTTCAGGCAGACTACGCATAGACATAATCAATCTGACATGCCTTATCCAGAGCGGCCCTAATGAGATACTGAAATCGCTTTTTCCTTTCTATTCTCTGTGAGTTGGGCTTACTGGTATGTTGTGTTTGTTTCACCATTTATGCAGGGAACACAAGCATGCAGGGTTGCCAAAATAAGTGTGGCGTGCAACTGAAAGTTCGTTAACATCTATTGACTGGTTGCTACTGTTGGTCAGTGGTCAGTGTTGTCTCAATATCTTTCTCTAATTGTGTAACCTCCTAGAAACTATACATTTGAATGGACTTAATTCTGCAAATGTTTTTTTTTCAAATACCAAAACTAGCCCAATTTAGAACATTAATTTGTTTAGAAAAAGAGCATGATGTGCTTTGTGATTTTGGAAAACTGCTTTGCAAAAAAATGCTTTTTACTGAGATTTTAATATCAAATCAATCAAATGTATCATGGCATAGTATTGAGTAGGATGTAATTGAACAGTATTTAATATATTTTCATACAAGTTTATGGTGCCTACAAATTGTACCTAAAAACGTCCACAAGACCCGTATCTGTTAATCAGACAATAATTGCCAGATTCCTCTGGATTAATACAGGTTGTTCAAGGAGCGGAGTGTCAAGTTTCCAGTAACAGTGTCTTCAGTGTGCGCAGACTTAATGGAATGGGAATACCTCAATCATACTGAATGTCCCACTCTTAAATTTCATTTGGATTGCACAGACAAGCAAACAATTATAAAAAAAATTACATTATAATTACATTATTAAAAATATAAATAAATATATACACATTGCATTTGCATTGTTTACACTCATGCATCATCCAAAAAACCCAAACATTTCATTTGGATGGTGTAAACTTGTGCGTCGTCCAAATACAATAGACTTTTCATTTGGATGGTGTAAAATGTTGCATCGTTCAAATGCAATAGACATTTCATTTGGATGGTGTAAAATTTTGCATTTTTCAAATGCAATAGACAATTCATTTGGATGGTGCGAACTTGTGCCTCGTCCAAATGCAATAGACATTTCATTTGGATGGTGTGAAGTTATGCGTTGTCCAAATGCAATAGACATTTCATTTGGATGGTATGAATTTGTACATCGTCCAAATGCAATGGGGCGGAACCTAACCCATTTGATAGAGCTGTCCTCATTGGACTGCAGTGGTTTATGCTTGGAACACTGTGATTGGACACTTGAGTGCAAACTATCCCATGAGCGCTGTCAATCAAGTAGCACACGAACGGGAATGGGAACACCTCAAGTTCCATTGTTTCCTTGTCTGTTATGGATACACAATTGGGTCACTTTGAGAACTCATTAACCAGAGAATCTATTTCGTTTGCATGTGGCCTGTTTTCAGTTATTGTCATTGTGGCAACCGCATGATCAAGTGGAGGACCGGAGAGGTGTTTGTGTCTTGGCTGTGCCCTGCTGCGAGCACCGTTCTATAGTTCAATAGTAGGCGTAAGCCTTGACAAGTTAGAGTCGTTTGTAAACGTCCATAAAGATGAAGATTTCACTGTAACAATGTTTTTTCGTTGCAGATAAAATACAGACGCTAGGTGTTAAATAGGGAGTTGGGCCAGGTTGTGCAGGCAGGACAAAACAAACACAACTCAAGTTGCGTTCTTCTCTTCCCGTTCTAATCGGATTTAACATTCATAATAACACATTACTCCCGACACCCCCCACCCCCAAAAAAAATGAAATAGGCCTTAATGTAGCAGGCAGACTACAAGTAGACATTGGCCTACGCAATTTGACATGCTGTATCCAGAGCAGCCGCTGACGAGATAGCCTACTGAAATCGCTTTTCCCCTTCTATTTTCAGTGAGTTGGGCTACGGGATTACTGCGTTTTAGTCACCATTTATGCAGTCAAAACAAGCGTGCAGGGTTGCCAAAACAAGTGCGTTGTGCAACTGAAATATCGTTATCATCTATTCACCGGTTGCTACTGTTGGTCAGTGGTCAATGTTGGAGGACAAGGCAAGATGCCTAACTGAACAGGCATGCTTGAACCTACTGTATTAGGTTCATATGCATCCCTTCTCTAATTGTGTAGCCTCCTAGAAACTACACATTTGAATGGGCTTAATACTGCAAATGTTATATTTTAAATCCCAAAACTAGCCCAATATATTAAGCTAATTTGTTTAGAATGAGAGCAAGGTGTGCTTTGTGATTTTGGAAAAATGCCTTGCAGGTTTTAGGGAGAAAAACTATCAGTCATATTCTTCGTGGCATAATATCAAGTAAGATGACATTGACCAGTATTTCATATCTTGTCATCAAGGATATTGTCCCTGCAAATGTTGTCTAAAACACCATCAAGATCTGAATCTGTTAACCTGGCAATCTCACCAATACTACTAGTCACATATTTCTCTGGGTTATTACAAGTTTTTCAACTAATGTAGTTCAAGTTCAAAGTTCATTTATCAAATGCACCGAATAACACAGCGTCCTCTTACACAATGAAATTCTTGTGACATGGCACCCGACATCTACGTAGTAAGAATTAAGAAATATATAATGTAAAATATATAGCAAAAATATTGCAATAATATACAATGTAAAAGAGTAGGATGGGGAATTATTGAATATTATAGATACAATATGAGTGTAATATGCATATGAATGGTATATACAAAGGAATATTCTAATGTACATTGAATGTACATGAAAAGACAACATCTGGAATGTTCATGTGTCATGATCATAGACCAGTATTGCTGGTTGTAGAGTAATGTAGAGTGTCAAGTGCCTAGTGTTTTCAGTGTGCACGGACATAATGGAATGGGAACACCTCAATCTTACTGAAAGTACCACCCCTACATTGCATTTGAATTGCACAGGCAAGCAAACAATAATTACATTAGTAAATGGATAATTACATTATTAAATATATAAATAAATATATACA